>CM021104.1:616698199-616958751 GCA_007115665.2 Sequoiadendron giganteum
CGGATGCATATTTCTTAGCTTCTATTTTATTGGTTTAGCATGAGGATAAACTACAAGATGGTGGACAACTACTTTAGGATCAAGGCTAGGCATATATACATAGGTCCATGCAAATTTTACCTTTCGATCTTTTAAGAAAGCTGCCAAGTTATTTTTCTCTTCATCTAAGAGTGATTCTACACAAAAAATGATATGTGGTGCCTCATTTGTCCCTACATTTACTGGATTTGATTTCTTGACAAGAACTGTTGACTTTTCTTGATGTATTACACTAACGTGAAGATTGAATCCCTCATCCTTTGATGCCTCAGAGAGGTTTTCACTGTCGAATGCGTCCTTTATTTTTAGTATTTTATGATTGACAAGTGCCATAGTGTGGTTTTCACTTAAAGATCAAGACATGATTCTTATATTTTCCATTTTGTGACTGAGGGACTCGATCATTTCCCCATAGTAAGCTTGTGTATCTAGTTCAAGGTCAAAACCTAATTTGTGATCCTCGTATGGAATTTTTTCATGAAGTTCCATGAATTTAGAGATAGCTTCATCATTTTTGAATGAATCCAAAATAGGATGTCCTTGTTGGTCCTAGTTTATAAGTTGAGGGTAGACTAGTTTTAGCTTAGTGATTTGGTTATTTGAAGCAAAGGATGTAGTAGTTATCATGAATATACAGGTGTCCTCAAATAGGTTAGTGATATAGAGGGGGAAGTCATTTATGGTATCATTATGTGATGTAGGTAACCAAGAGGAAGATTTGACTCCCTTAACGGAAGCACCCTTTCCAAGAATGGTCACTTTGATTTTGGTACATCAAAGACCAAGATTCTTAGGTCTTTTTTCAAGAGAAAGGGTTCTAGTAAACCATTATTAGTTTGGCCCAACATCTCATTTTTGTTGTATCCCCAACCCATAATTAGCTATAATCCTTTGTTGTCATATTCCATTAGAAGAACGAGATTGGGTCTATTATCTTGATATAACATTTCAAATACATTCTCCTCATCAATGACTTCTTTGTTTAAATCTCCCCACTTTGTGAAAGTGGTAGATGCTACCTTGATTATCTCAGATATTTTATCAATATGTTGAGGCTTCCCATGAGATCTAGGAGAAAGAGTCAAATCTCCAATTACAAATGAATCCTTCTTCAAGTTATAGTCTCCACAACCATTGTCTTTGATCACTACTTTGATATCAGGGATATTCTGCATGATGGGTTCTTTTGATTCAGAGGTGGAAGCTAGGTAAGATGGGTTAATGAATGAGGAGGATGTTGGAACTTTATAATTTTTAGGCACTTGTGGGATCTTGTAGTAATTTTCTTCAAGGTTCTTGCAATAATAGAATGGTTCAGGATCACCATGGATCATGATTTCTATATCTTCATAGGGAAATTTAACACATTGATGGTATGTGGAAGCTACGACTTGCATGGCATGGATCCATGGATGGCCTATAATAATATTGTAAGGTCAAGGCCAAGTACTTGGCAAGTAGTTTATGCAATTGTTGGTCCTACTTGGATGGGGAATTTTATTGTGCCTTGAGAAACTTGTTATTGATCATCATATTCCCTTATAGTAACACATTTTTCCTTTTCAATGACATAGTCAAAATAGTCCAAGTTCTTGATTAGTTGAAGGGTACAAATATTAAGACACGCACCTCCATCCACCAAGACTCTCTTGAATTTGTTTTTGTGAACAAGGACCTCAAGATGCAATGCATGATTGTGTGATGGCTGTGTTGGGAGGTCTTGCTTAGAAAAGGTGAGAAGATGAGGAGTGGTAATGTGTCTGATCATAGCCTATAATTCTTCATTATCAAGATTATTAGGTACAAAAGAAGCCAACAAAGCCTTTTTTAAGACGTCCTTATGTGCAACAGATATTTTTAGTAACTCCAAGATGGAGATTTGGGCAAGGGTCTTCTTCAATTGATCCAAGAGACTATAATCATTAGGATTTGAATTTGGAAGTGAGGGTGGCCCTAGGTTGTGATAATGCTCCTTGGATGATGACCTTTCCTTGACGTGTGGTGACTCCACACTCTACACTAGGCCCTTTGATTGTGATGACAAATACAAAATTATCACATGATGCTACCACATTGTTATAAATATGACCTTCATTGGTGAAATCCTTCCCTTTGCCATTATCATTTCCTTTGCTATGGTCCAACATCGGGTTCTTGTATATTTCAAGATCTTGGTTTTCCGATTCTTGATCCATAGTTACCTCTCTATTATTGATAAGATCTTGAATGATGATTTTCAATTTCATGCAACTTGATGTCTTGTGTCCCTTGATTTTATGAAAATCACAAAGATCCTTCTCATTATACCATGGAAGCTTGACTTGAGGTTCTTGGTAATTTTGATAATTAGGGAGTGCACATGAGATTGGATTGCACTAATTTTTGCATGGTTGATTCAATAGGTTCTCCAAAGGCATGTACTTACGTCGTTGCAAGTAATTGTTTCAAGGGGGTGGTCCTCTTTGAGTGTTGACATTGTTGATTGTTTGTTTGTTGTTTTGTGGCTATATGTTTGGTTGTTGCGTGTTACATTGTGTGTTCGTTGGTTGGGTGTTTGTTTGTTTTGGAGTAGTTAGGACCACTTTTGCATCGACAACACCATCATTATTAACATTCTTGTTCTTTGCCCAAAAGTGGGGTTTGTCATTAGAACAAGATGATGGAAGATTATCTTTGTATGCGTGTGTTGTTCCTTATGCAACGAGGGATCTTTCAATGTTAAGACCCTTAGGGAGGATTTATTTATATGACAAGACACATTTCATTTTTAGTTGGAAGGACAAATTTGTATCCACATTGGCAATAATGATCCCTATTTGTTGCTATTTGAGAATTGGCCATTTGCACTTACTATCTCTATGCCTCCATCATTACAAGAAATTCTTAAAATGATTCACCCTTGTTTTGTTTTAGGGTGTATATTTCCTCTAAACTTATGTCCATGTCTAGGTTGTAGGAGAAGTGATCCACAAATAGATCTATTATTTCTTGGAAAGTTCGGATCCCTGGAGGTAAATGTGAGAACCATTCTATTAGTTGGCTTCCAAAACTACACAGGAAGAGATACATCAAATATGAGTCATTGTATGCTACTTCCATACATGCCACATAAAATTCCTTGATACGATCTTCTAGATTTCCATGCCCTTTATATTTGTCAAATTTGGGGATTTCAAATCCTGGTGGGAATGGTATCATTGCAATGTTTTGATTAAAAGGATATGGTCACAAGTCTTGTTGTGCATATGATTTCTTCATTTTCCCCACTTATATGTCTTGAATTTTTTGTGTAAGCATCTTAATTTGTGAGGAAAGATCATCTTGGGCATTTTTTGGTGGTGGAGAATAGGTGATGTATTGCAGAATGGTAGATGAATTATATGTGGGGTTTTGATAAGGTGGTGTTTGAGTTGAATGTTTTATATGGTGTGTATGGTGGATTTTGATATTGTGTATGTAATGGTGATAGTGGAGGAGGTGTCTTGTATGCTCCTTGTGAATTTTGGTTCAATACATTTCGTTGTGTACGGTTGTTGTTGGTTGTAATACAAGCCTTGTTGTTATTGTTGTGGTGCAAGAACTTGTTGTGCTTGTAATTGAGCTTGTTGTTGCGCTTGCAATTGAGCTTGTTTTCGGGCTTGTAATTGAGATTGTTGTTGTTGTGTTAGCAATTGAGCTTGTTGTTGTTGATTCATAATAGATTTTTGATAAGCCAAAGAATTTTCTCCTTGAGATGATGGAATGGTGTTTTGATTTGGGATAAATTGACATGTTTGAATGAATTGGCTTGAGATGTTTTGATTTTGTGGACCGAGTGGTGGATTTTGGGGAATCATGTTGTGAGTGATTTGTGAAGGTGGATTGAGTTGATTTTGGGATGGTTGATGTGCAATCAAATTTTTATTGTTGGATATTTGATTTTGATTTGGTAAATATTGAACTTGTTGTGAAATGTGTCCTTGATTTTGTGCTATCAATCCTTGAAAAATTTGGGATTGGGATGGAGGAATGTAAGATTGAGACCCCATTTGATTTTGCATCATTTGAGGGACCAAAGGTTGAGATAGTTGACATGATGCCACTTGGTGTTGTGATGTTAGTGACATACTTTTATTTGTTACAAATTGATTTGGAGGATTACCTTGATTGATTTGATGTCGAGGGACCAATTGATTTGATAGGTTACCTTTATTGATTTGATTTGGGATCACTTGACTTTATGTGTTTCCTTGATTGATTTGATTTCTTAGGACCAATGTATTTCCTTGATTGATTTAATTTGGGACCAATTTATTTGATGTGTTTCCTTGGTTGATTTGAGGGACTTGTGGAACCATTTGATTTTGAGGGTCAATTGGATGGTTTTGTGGTGATTGACCTTGCACTATTGTGTTCACTTCTCCTTGTAGATTCACTTGGGGTGGTTGACTCACTTGACTTTGTTGAACATTAGGAACACTTTGGGTATTTGTTGTGATTGAAGAATATGGTTGGGGACGAAATGTTGGTGTCCAATTTATGTTGTGGATGTGTGATGTGGGTGGCATGTTTGGATGTTGAGGGTGTTGTGGAATGGAGATATTTTGGGGAATGATTGTGCTTTGAGTACCCAAAGTTGTGTTGCTTCCTAGATTTTGAGTGCTACCAAGTTGGGCTCCTTGTCGAGTTGCAAGACTAGATGAAACCACCCTAGAAGTTAAATGCTGAATTGGCACATGTGATGAATATGGTTGAGTGATAGATTGAACAAAATTTTGAACCAAGGGTTATGTGCAAGATTTTTGAGGAATAGATGCAACATTTCCTAAAGGTTGCTCCCTAAGTGTGTCCAAATCAAATGAGGAAGGGAGTTTTTCTCCTTCTTTTTCCAAGGCTAACATGTATTGAGTTGGGTTCAATTTCATCATGGTGTGGATACGATGGTGAGTCTTGGGATCTTGTTGTAACTCAAGTAGCTCCTCTGCGGTGAGTTCATTTGGATTATTGGTAACATCCTCTACTTCGTATCCCATTTATAATGAAGTTTGAGATGGATTTTGTATGGGGCCGAGTAACTTCTAGGATCAAATTATTGTTGGTTTGGATCACTCATGGTAGATAAATTTTGGTTTTTTCTGCATGCCTTTCTTGTATTTTGACCTTGTTACCATAAATTTTGGATCAACTTTGGGAGTAGTGTGATGGGATTTGTATTGTTGAAACTCTTGAGTTGATTCAAATTTTGGTAGAAGTGATCCTCTAAGGTGTTTAGGACCAATGATGTGAATGGATGATGAAAGGATGAGTGGTGTGAATGGTAAAGAACTCTCAATTTTGGACAACACTAGACTTTAGGTTTGATGTTTATGTTTTGATAAGGATGCAAATGAACTTGTAAATCCTAAAAGTAGACTTGTGACTTTAGGATAATGTTTTTCAAAAGGATGTTTTCTAATCTTACTAAATGTATGAAAAAGGATCCATTTCCAAACATATAACTAAACCAGGTGATGGTTGATAAGAACCTAAGTCTAGGAAGTTCTTGTGTCCAAAATTTAAAGTTGTTTGTGAGATGTGATGCCAAATGTTTTGATGTGAATGTGATGATTGATCCTAATGTTTGAACCTAAGAGTGACTTTGTTTACAAGATCAAGGTGGTGAAAGACATGATTTTTCCTTGGAGTGTTTAAACCTAAGGGACCAATGTTTGCTTGATGGTATAACTTTGGTTTAATTCTTGAAATGCATTTCCTTGTTTTCTCTTCGTGTTGTTTGGAATTCAAGATGTTTTGAAAAAAATAGGACCAAGGTGTACTTTCTTTGTGGATTCAATTGATTAAACTTTGATTTAATGAGATTTATTTTACCATGTCAAATATCTTGATTAAAGTTTAAACTAAGAATGTCTATGACAAGGCAAAATACTTTCCACAAAATCTTGACATTGTGGAAATCAAAGAGCTAAGCCATAGTTCCCTAGGTTAACTTTGATATAAGTGAGTAGAGATATGGTCAAATATATTGGGAAACCACTAATATATTGCTTTGATAAAAACAAGATATATTTAGGAGTATGCAACAATATATTTTCCTTTAAGTTCACTCACATATAATCAAAGGGTTTGAAGATTTTGACCACGTTTATCTTTGTTTGAGTTTGTTTGAATGATAAGCAATGTGTTTAACTGACTCAATGGGTATGGGGGATATTTCACAAATCTTCTTCCATACGACTTACTAGTTTAGCTCAACAAAATTAGTCAATAACAATCTAGAGGAATAAAGGTACGTCTCTTTTTAGTAGGATTACCTCACCCCTGAAGGAATGATGAATCCAAATTTATAGAGGGGTCAAATAGGCCATATAAATGAAATGTATCATCTTGATACACCTAGCTTTGTACAAGATAATGAACTCTTAAGCTTTATGCGTCGACTATAAACTATATGTGGTAAGTAACTTTTCGGAATGGTGCACCTCCCATGCACTACTTCAAATATTTTTGTTAGAAAACTTGGTTGGCCTCTAGATACAAAGGTTTTTAGTGACACCGTGAACACTGAATGTATGCATCAAATACGTGAGACACTTAAGACTCTAGCCTAGCCTGTGCAACTCATTAAGTTCGCATGAGTACTATTGGCATGTTATGGAATTCCCAGCCAAATTCGTGCTACTTTATTTTAATTTCACACAATTTAATATAGCCCGCCGATAAATGTGCTTCTAGGGTCGCTTATGAGTTTTCCATTGCGGGATGTGTCTCATAGGTAGGCCCATATCTAGTAAAAGAAAAGGAATACAATTTCTCATCACCTATGATCACACAAAGTGCAAGGGGAGAGGATATGTATCAAGCCTTTGGATGACTCAAAAAGTTTGTGAACTTAGAGTGTTTCTCTTCACCCAAGATCACACAAAGCACAAGGGGAAATGATACACACTAACAATTTACATAATCATGGAAATCAAATAAGATAATGATTCATTTTAATGCATCGAAAGTAGATGTTATGTTCATGTTAATAGCACCAAAATTGAGCGTGAGTTTGTGTTGTTCAATTTTAAACCAAATTGAAGTGTGAGGATGTTTGAGTTCAATTTTAAGCTAGATTTGAAAAACTCATAGTATTGTAAATTCTTAAGACCAAATTGAAAGTTATGAGTTCAATTTTAAGCCAAATTAAAAAAAACTCATAGCATTGTAAGTTTTAAAGCCTAGATTGAAAGTTATTTACTCTTAAGAATGAAATAACTAATAAGTTAGGTTATCCTTCCATGCGTGTTTAAAAACACTATTAGAAGAAAATATTAAATGATGCCATTACAATGATTTCATGCTCTACTTCAAATTTGTAAAATAGTTAACCTTACACAAACAAACCATAAGTCACCAAATCATTGTACAAAAACTATGACGTTTTGGTTTAGACAACTGCATCGAAGTCTAACAAATGTGTCACTTTGGTTGAAGACAAAGGCATTGTTGTATGGTTGCATCACTCTAGTTCACCTAAAACACATAAAAAAATAGAAGTGTTAATTGCATCAGATAAACAAATGCGTCGCCCTGGCTAAATGATAAACACGTCACAATGCAAACAATAGCACACCAATGCACACAACAGTGTCACAATCCCATAATTGTGTCACCTTGGATAAAAGACAAACTTGTCACAATGTAAACAATAGCGTGCCAATGCACACAATTATGTGAAAATTCCAAAATTACGTCACCTTTGCCCAAACAATTATGTCGTTGGGCCCTGCAATCTGTAAAACATGTCAAAAAACTCAAGGAAAATTTGTCAAATCTAGTTAGTAAAGCCCTCCTTCTAGTGCCAAAATGTGAGCATGATCATAACCTAAGATAAACATGATTAAACTACACAAATTAACCAAGATCTAACTAAATAAGCCATGCTCCCAATTAAATTCTTGAAAATATTAAACTAAGAAGCCATTAAAATTGAAATGCTTAAAGGAAACCTAGCTAAATGCATCAAAACTCATCCCATCGGGGATTGGTGTTGATTTGATGTGGAATGTTAGCCCTTTCCCAATCCCTTGGTTGAAACAAGGTTGAAGATGGATGCCATTGATGGAGATTGATGAAAATGGATGCAAGATTAACTAAAAATGGATGCTAAATGAGGAAATTTCTCATGAAGAATGCTCTGAAATTCATTATAATGTAGATGCTTTGAATGAATGTGGATCCTTTTCTCAAGAAATGGAGGCTATTTATAAGAAAAATAGTTGAATCAATGGCCAAGATTGATTTGATTAATCAATGGATGCAAATGAAGGAGAGGAATTCACATGGATCGAGAATCTAATCTATGGATGAGATTGAAAGTTGACATGGATTAATGAATCTAATCAATGGCTCAAATTGATTCGAAGAAACACAAATCCTAAAATTTAGGAGGTTGTTACAAGATATTTCCATTTGGGAGGGAGTTGGTTATGGAGGAATATTCCATGGGAATATTCCCTTGCAAGTGGGAGGATGAAAGAAATTAGTTAATTAAATAATTAAAACATTATTTAATTGTATGTGTCTCTAAAATCTGTTGATAAAACCATTTTTGAAATTGAGCTCCTGAAGGCTACCCCGAAGAAGAGGAAGCACTCTCCTCTTCTCTTGGAATTTCACAAGGCAAAGAAATTTAAAAGAGATGTCATAACTATCAGTGAGGAAGGTGTGAATAATGAGGAGTTGAAATAAGAAACACAGGGGCATGGTAGTGATGGTAGAAGGTTGGCTCACCTGGCTAATGCTGCTTCTAAGGATAAGAAAGGTAAACAAAAAATGATTGCTTGTGAAGAGGACTTGGGAATTGGGGATTTTGAGGCCTAAGAGGAATAAGATTCCGAAGATATGGATTTTGAGGACATGACCTATGACATGGGGGAAGAGGATTCAGATGAAGATAAGGAAGAGGATGAGGAGGAGCAAACTGAAATTGATGTGGATCAAAATAATGATAACATGATGGCTTAGGATGCAGGGAATACGAGCAATGAGACAAATGTGGAGGACTTTAGCATTGATTTTATGAAAAGTAGACTAACCTTTTTCCAGGTTCAGGTGGACGATATGGAGAAATCCTTGGCTACGCTAATGAAGGTAACTAATAGGCTTATGCAAAAGGTTATGATGGGCGCTGTTTCAGGATAAACTGAAATTTCCAGGAAGTTGAAAAAAATAGGGAAAGCCAGATGCTTTAAAGATGTTGGACGAGTCTGAGGGGCCTGACTGGAGGGAATAAATCTCCCTCATTGGAGAATATGGAGACCTATTGAAAAAATCCAAGTAATGGCTTCCTGTTACTGTTTGGATGGCTGCAATCCTATTTTTGTCTTTTTGCTTTAATAGCTCAGAGTGCTATTTTATAATAGCTTTGGTTTGGTTTAAAACTATTTGGTATACTGTTGACTTGATTAGTGGGTTGCGTAGTTTCAAGCATTCTAGTAGAAACTTTTTGTTTTTGATTAATATTGGTTGGGCTATGGTTATGGTGTTGAAATATGGCCTATGTGCCACTCTGGTTTTTGTTTCCTTTTCATTGGTTGGTGGTGTTGTTTCCCACCTTGTTTGGTTTTGTTCTATCTTTTGACTGTTACCTTAGGATCAGGGCCCTTTCCTTGCTAATATAATAAAAAACATTATTTAATTGTGCATGATGGATGAATTTACGGATTTAATTAAAAAGGAGAATTAATGACATTCCATTAAATAATTAAGATTATTTAATCAAATGAGAGGAATTAAGGAGTTTAATTAAATAATTCACATTATTTAATTAAATAAGATGAAAACTAGGATGAAAGGGATGAATTAACCTAATAGTGTTGATTATTTGATTAATAGAAGAAAATGATGAATTTAATTAAACAATTAAGATTATTTAATTAATCAATCGAAAAAAGGTGAATTAGGATAAAAATGGTGTTAATAATCAAATTTAGATGTGCAATATCAATCAAGACAATTTTAAGTGTCTACAGGTAGTTGTCATAGTTGACTCTTACAATTATCATAGATTATCATGGCAAGTGTCATAGCCTGTCATGGTGCATGACATAACAACTTAAGACAAATTCCATCAATCTAGCCTATAATACAAGTCCTCTAAAGTGGATGCCTACCTCCACAAATATAGCTTACATCTTTTATATATAACCTTCCTTGTAGGATGCCACATCACTGGTGGGTCCCACAAAGTGACTACATATTTGGTAGACAAATAAACATTAGGAAATAAATGATTACATCAAATAATAAAAAAAATAAATGCTAACACTCGAAGGTTGAGACACCCTAATTCCAACAAAAGAAATGTGAGGTTGAGTAGGATCGATTGAGTTCACCAAAATGTAAATGAAAATATACTTTCCTTAATTTGTAACCTAGGCTAATGTAATCAAATACACATAAATAAGAATGATAAGGTTAGGTTAACAAACAAGACCTTAAGTATTAATATTATAATAATTTGCAACTAATAAATATAACTAGAAGTAATTATACTGGGATAATCGAAGAATGTAATAAGTGCAATATGGATCTAAATTTGATGTACCTTGAGGTTAAGAGTAGTAAAGGCTAGTCTATCGGTTTTCTCTGAATTAGAAAATATTATTCACACTATAAAGGTACAAAATTTGGGTGTTGAACACAAATTTGTAATGGTGAACTAGTCCTACACCTACAAACTTTTCTTGTGTGATCAACAATCTTATACATATATACATATATATACACATATATATACACATACTTATATATATATGTGCATGTATATATGTACATATACATATACATATACATATATATACATATACATATACATATACATATACATATACATATACATATACATATATGACCCTTTTATGTGTTCTCTAATATTTTTCGACTAACAATATTTATAAATACCTTTGTAGGGCCACTAACATGTCACACATGGACACATTCTCCAAGGTCAACCCTCATATGTGTATGAATTAATCTTTAGTCACATGAATGATCATAGAGTGGTTGTACAAAGCTATATTCATTTGAAAACACCAATTGAAGTGTAAATATTGATGAATTCTTTGATCCTTTGATGTTTAGGAGATAATTAGAACAAGTGCATCAAATGCCTTTAAATATAATAACATATCAAAACAATGTGTAAACTTGTGTTTAGTCGAGCCTAGGAAAGAATGGTAAAGAAGATAAGTTGATCACATTTGAATTTAAATATTTAAATTTGGACAAGAAAATTTTGTGACTAGAGAGACAGACTCATGACTACAAACTAATCCTAAGACAAAAAAGGGGCTAAATCTTGGTTGATAATGTGCGTGTGCAAAATGAGTATGAGCATAGGTGTAATAATTAAGTGGATAGGACCAATGCATAAGAATGTTTGATTATTGTTGAAGTTGGGAAAAATCAACTCAACAACTCCCAAGGATCCAATCAAATACCTATCACATAAAGAGAGAACAACAAAGCTATGGAGGCCAAGAGCTATTGATCCAAAAAAGCATGAGTCATCGCTTAATGCACATAAGAATATGAGTAATGAGGTAGGTGGATAATGTATGCCAAGAGATTAAACTTTTCACAAAATTACACCATTTGTTAGTATGTTTATGTATCAAAGCACTTCCCTCAAAGTAGACACAAAAATAAATGAGAAATGGCATGAGTATGTGAATTTCAACATATAATATGCATTTGTTACCTAAAATAAATGTAAAACGTAAGAGTAACAATAAGATACCATACCATTATTTAGCTAATTTTATTTAGTAGCCATTGCTAAAATCTTTTAGTAGCCTTTTTAGTTTCATGATTTTTTGTTTTTATACTTATTTTAAGTAGTTGTTAACTTTTTTTGAACTATATAAATAAAAACAAGTATGTATGAAAAAGTTAAATAAATATATTAATTTCTGAACTATAACAGTTATAGCATTGTAAAAAGATTCCAAATTATCATTTATACTTAATTAAAAATTTGTATACGACTATTATATTACTCAAAATTAAACAACAAACTTAGTTAAACAATCACATAAAACTATTATATAAAATACACTTTTTCTCCTCTACCATATAAAATCTTTTACTAAACTTATTTACCAAATATATATACTGTAAGTCATCTTATAGACTCAAAAACACAGATTGCTTATGGTAGATTATAAAAGGACCTTACCTTACTTTTCTCTTAAAATTTTATTGAACAATAGAATATCCATATATAACCTTTCAAATGGAAGAAATCCACCATACACGCTTTAAGGTTGCCTTTATAAGTTATTGGCAGTCTGTCATCACTTTACAAAACTAAATTAAGACCTTTAAAATTGTATGGACAAGAAATGGTACACTCAACCAATTTGGGTTTTAAGGCTTCCAAACATCATTTTATTCTAAAACATTTAAGCAACCTTGAAGAAGTAGGGCTTCAAGCCGCTTAAAGAACAATTTTGGCATCCTTTCCTATTTACCCGTTACGCCTCAAATTTTTTCTGGAGGAATCTTCCGCAAGAAATATCATATGAGGGTTTTGTTTGCTCATATACCCTCAAATTCAGAAAATCAAAAAGACCAAAAATTAAAAAAAATCGCTGCAATGAAAAGACCTAATTGTATGATTCGCTCATTTTCTGTATTTTATTGATCAACTATACCAATGGGGGTTTCTGATTCATGGGGTACAGAGAATTTGTTGGCCGAACGAATCAGAAATTGATTTGTATTGGAGGAGGACAGGATGAGCTGGAGGTTGGTTGCTTTGGGAAAGGAACTGGATTGGAGGGCTACAACTAGGACTACCATTATCAACCCTGGGGCAAGGTATGTTGTAAGCATTTGTATTCTAGATTGCTGCATGTTTTGAATCATGTAAAACATGCAATATGGTGTCATCGTGACACTGTTTAAATGCAGAAAGGTTCAGTAATGGGCATTGACTTTTGAAATAGAGCGATTTCTTGAATTACCCACATGTACAAATCACGAAACAGGCTCTTTGATTTTGGAATATAGCAATATTTTCACTTACCTAACGAATCAGCAAATATAGCAAATTTTTCAAATAGCCACATGTAGATAAAAATATCACGTAGGTCATTGACTTCGGAAACGTAGCATTTTTTTTCAAATACTCACATTCAGAAAAATATGAATTTTTTTTCCATAAATCCCCGCAAGTAGGGTCATTGCAGAAGCCTATTAGGTGCTCTGAACTAATTTTTCACGGGCATCGCTTGTCTATCTCATGTTCGTCTCAGTCAACCAAGGTTTGCCTTCATGTCAAAAATTCCTTAATAATTCAATAACTAAGTCCGAATAAACCTTGACTACTGAAAGTATGACTAGGTCTCTAAAGTCCACAACTCTTACTAATTATATGCCAGTATGTCCTGAAGAATCCTTCATGGAAAAGAAGTGCAAGAAAGAGGTGGTTTATGTGGTATGACATGCACAAATCATTCACATTATGTGAATTTAACCTTAAAATTCCCAGAAGCAGTCCTTACAGAAGTTGATTAGAGATTGTGAAATTGCCGTATCCTGTTGACTAACCAAGTTTTGCATTTATACGAAAACAATTCCTAGAACAAGTTTGCAAATAAGATATATGAATTTTTAACTGCGTCTAATCCCATGTCTCTCATGCGGCTGTTTAAGTGCATTTTCAGTTTAAATTTGAGCTGTTGGAATGGTCCCATGCAAATTTTAATTATGGAAAAGGATAATTTGGAATCTTTCTCTATTTTAGTGGAACAACTGCTATTTAGGAATTGAAAATAGGCTGTGAAAAAAAAGTAGGGGCTGGAAATAAGCAGCAACTGCATATTGACAAAAATGTCACATGGTTCCACGAATTTCTTTTCCCTCCATTTTAACATTTTCCTCCAATATTTTCCTCCAAATTTTGCCTGCACAAATTGTTATTAACACTATTTATGTCATTCAAAAAATTTATACAGTTCAAAAAATAAAATTTAAGATGACTTCTTAAAAATAAGTAGAAAAAATAATTATCCATGCATCAGCTCCACAAATAATTTCTTAAAAAATGGAACAATGACTGCCAGCTAAAATAAACTAAATAGCTGCATGAGGCCCTGCTAAATAAACCTTACTTACAGAAATTAGGACCAGGTTTACAATGTACTTGTTCCTTATTCCACACAGATAACAATTATGAGAAAGAAGTGGCGAGGCATTTACTAATCCGATGCGCTGTCACCACAATGATCTTGAATTTAGACACTAAATTTATATTCTTATTGTGATTTACAAAAATATGTGGGCTGACGAGGAGATGGGTTTTAAAGCACGTGGGCTGTTAAGGAGGTAGGAAGGAAGAAATAATGAAAAAATATTATATGAATGTCCATGAGTGACCAAAGTAGGCCATTGGGATCAAATAGAAAATTAAAGGGTTGAAACAAACTTAGGGGCTACAAGGGTGAAACAACCTTAAGGGCTGAAATGAGAGACTTTTTTGTAATGTTCCCTTTAGTTAGATCGGCATGTAGGCCTAATTCTTATTTTCCCCGACAAGGATAGAGAAAAATAAATAAATGTGCTAATGGGGGCCATGAGCTGGGACGACATCAATAAATTATAATAAAATAATATATAATCCCAACATAAGGGGATGTGGGTTTCCATAAAGGGGTGGTCATGTATGAGGAGTTACAAGTTAACTTTCAATACAACAGAAAGAGCTATTTGAGGAGGATCTTGTCGGAATTAATAAATATTATTTTATGGAGTTATGTGGCACTGAGTTTTTGGTGTTAAAGAGGGTCCTCTTGCTGTTATATAGTAAAGTGAATGGTTGCTTTTGAAAGTACTGCCAATTTCCATATAATTTCTGCTGCAGCTTGAGCTATGTGTTCAACTATCAGTTCAAGGATGAAAAACCCTTGGATGTTGGAGATTGGAGGATAGAAATTCTCTATTTTTTGAAGACAATCTCATCCAGAGGTTGCAATTTGTGCTGAAGGTTATGTGCTGTCATTTTATTAAGTATTGGTATGCTGTTTATTTGAAATATTCCAGTAAATGTGAATAATGATACTCAGTTCCAGCTTGTTTGTGAATATTTTTACTATTTATGCAATCTATTGCCAAATTATTTAGATACAAGTCATCTCAGTGGTATCAGAGCTATGATCTTGCTAGCCTGAGGGTAAATATTGTGGATGTCATTAAGTGAAAGAGAAACCAGGTGCTTGAGGACAGAACAAAGGAAGTTGCAACTTGTTGATGATTATTGGCAGCCACGTGATGAATACTCTAGGGCGAATTGAGAAATAAATTTAAATAATAGCTTCTAGCTATTTAAATTTATTTATTGCTTATTTAATGAAGAGGCGCCTTCATTAAGATCAAAAAGATAAAACATTAAAGTCAAAATAAATAAAAGTTATTTATTTATGAAGGCCGACCTCTCATTGGAAATCACGCCCTTCTAGAAAGGACGTTTTCCTTGAGGCCGACCTCTCCTTGTGAAGGGGTGCGATTGGATATTAATATGAGGACCTCCTCTATGTTTCCATCATCAAGTTCATTTAGTATTCATCAAGAGGAAGTTTGCTCTATTGCAGCAGTTCGTGGTTCACTTACAGCACATCAATTCTAGAAGAAAAATATATTATTTGTATCCTTGCATCTAGGAGAGGTGCTGTTCATTGTATTATTCAGGCATTGTGTTTTTGCCTAAGTTGTAAGCAGATTGCTGCTCTTATTATTATCAATATATAGGAGATATATTGGCTGGGTTTTTCTCCCTCAGGTTGGAGGGTTTTCCCAGGGTATTGGCTGTGTTCTTGTGTCATTTTTGAATTAATTTCTGTGCTTATATCTGATCTTATAAAACTAACACAACTGACCCCTATGCCATCACAGAATACAGAATACAGAATACAGAATAGATAGCTGCAGAATAAAAAAAGAGTATTTTTTGAAACCGTGGAGTCTCTGAAGAATGGATAGTAGGAGCTTGTCAACCTTTTCACCTAAGCCTTCCAAAATTCTAATGCTATTCCCATGACTACTTCCATTGCTAATGGGGATTGAGGAAAATCTTCTGCTTCAAGAGTGAATTAGACATCTAGGGTAGCCAGTCTTTTTGTTGTACCTAAAGTTACAATTTTACAGAAAGAAGTGGAGCAGCCAGAAGAAATCATAGAGCAGCAGGATGAGGATTTGGCAGTTCTCCATGCAGATTGTAGAGCACAGAGTGAAGAGTTTTGAGCTAATATCTCTTTCTTGAACTTTTGCTTTAGTCACAAAAGGGCAATTTTCGGAAAGGGGGCTTCAAGTCATACCCTCAAAGAGCCACTCTGGAGCCATTTGCAGCCATAAGATTGCACGATTTGACTAGAAATGAACTTAGAAAAAAGGAGTGATGTTCCTCTTTCAAAGAACCGTGGGAACCTAGTAATCAATTCCTTGGAAAATCCCAACCAAGTCCATTATATTTAGGTAGTATGTGATGATGTGTCAGATCGTGAAGGACCTGAGCTACAACAAGTCATGAAATAATAGAACATCAAGTATGAACTAGAAAAATTGGGTGTCTGCAAACACAAGCAGTGGTACACTTGCAACTCTTCTAGGGGCACCCCAATATCACCCATTTAGAGTTTTATGGAGTGCACTCTAGATAGTGAATCATGGTGCTTATTGATAGTGGGCCTACCCACAACTTCATCGATGAAGGCTTGATTGTTAATAGAAGATTGAAAGTTGAAGACTTCGTTGGATTCAATGTCATTGTTGCTGATGGATTCACAATTCCACACACCAATAAAATTTGACAACTCAAATCATCCCTTGGTGGACACAAGGTATGTACTGATTTTGATGTTGTGGGATCGAGAGAGATTGACATGGCTTTAGAAATACGATTGTTGCATTCCCTTCGAGAATTTTCACAAAATTAGCAAACTATGGAATTAAAGTTTAAATAAGAATGTAATATCCTACTTTGGGACAAAGGCATACATTCTAATTCATCCTTGGGTAAGTATCATACTTATCATGTTGATATTCATAATATTTTGGATAAGCATAATGTGGTGTTCAGTGAATTGCATCTACGACTACCATTGGATAGGGGATTTCAACACATCATAGGCTTGGAACTAGGATCTAAGCCTGTCATGACCAGCCCTTATCGACATCCACAAATGTACAAAGAAGAAATAGATAAGGCTATAAAAAAATTGTAAGAGATGGGCCACATTAGGCTGAGTTATAGGCCTTTTCTATCATCTATGGTGCTTGCAAAGAAAAAAGATGGTACAATGAGGATGTGCATAGATTGCAAACCCTTGAACAAAAAGGCCATCAAGCAAGTAATTGATTCTCAAGATTCAGAAGCTTATTGATGAGTTGCATGGAGTAGCCTATTTTTTAAAGATTGATCTTAGATGAGTATATTATTAGATTTGTGCGTTTGTTGAGGACCTGCACAAGACAATATTTAGATGCCATGTTGGACACTATGAGTTTTTGGTCATGCCTTTTGGCTTGACAAATGTACTAGCTCCTTTTCAGTGATGTATGAATCATGCATTTAGTAATCAATTAAAAAAAATAAATTTGGTTATCTTTGATGATGTATTGATTTGGATTGTTTAGACACGATTCTTAGAATGTTAAGAGCAACAAGCTCTCTTTGCAAAGGATTCCAAGTGCGAGTTTGGGGTTACAAAGATTTTTTATTTGGGCCATGTTGTGAGTGCTCAAGTTGTTTAGGTGGATCAACAAAAGATTCAAGTCATTTTGGATTGGCCATCTCCTACCACATTGACATAGTTGCAGGGATTCTTTGGCCTTTGCAATTACTACAAGAGCTCTATTAGGGGTGTTTCATAGCTAGTAGGACTCCTAAAGGAGGTTTTTCATGGAGTGACATCCCCCAAGAGACCTTCGACAAGTTGATCACAACCACTTTTTGTAGAATGTGATGCTTCAAGAGAGGGAGTTGGGGCAATGTTAGGGCAAAAAAGGGCACCCCATATAAAATCGAAAGATTTAGAAATGGGATTCTCCATTTAAGACAAAGAGATGCTTGCCATCGTGCATGCTTTGGCCATGTTTTAACACTATTTAGTTGCGGTAAAAATTGATTATAATTGCTTGAAATTCTTCCTTGGCCAACATGACTTGAATGATTGATAGCAAAAATGGACGAGTAAGCTTCAAGATTATGATTTTGATATAGAGTACATGAAAGGTAAAAAGAATGTAGTTGCTAATGCTCTCACTTACATGCCTAGTCTACACTCCATTTCTACTATTTTTGTCGATTGGAAGGCTTCAATCATGGTAGAATATTCTAAGAACACCTTTGCCACTAACATTCTAGATGAAAGTGTGAAGGATGATAGGTTCTTAGTAGTAGATGGTCTCATTTTTACAAGAATAAAAATTTCTTTGTTCCCAAATCTATGATGAAAAATATTTTGAGAGCTTTGCATGATGCACCAATGGCTTGGCAACTAGGTTCTACAAGATTTATGGGGAGATAAGAGAAATATTTTCTTGGAAAGGCCTTAAGGAAGATGTTGCAAACATATTAGGGAGTCCATAACTTGCCAACAAATTAAATTAGAGCATGTTTTTTTTATAGGATTGTTGCAACCTTTGCCTATTCCCAACTAGAAGATGGAAAGTGTGTCCACAGACTTTATCACAAACCTCCTTAAGGTAAATGGAAAAAAAATGCATTTATGTTGTAGTGGATACTTTAAATAATAATGCACATTTCTTTACCATCCTTGCATAATTCATAGCTCATTAGGTAGCTGATCTATTTTTCAAATAAGTGTTTAGGTTACATGGCTTGCCTAAGAACATTATCAATGATAGGGATAGTAGATTCCTCAATTCCTTCTGAGAGGAGTTGTTTTGTTTGATTGGTATTAAGCCAAGTCCTAGTATCAATTATCACCCACAAATGGATGGATAGACAAAGATAGTGAATAAGTGGGTTGAAGGATATTTGAGAAATCATAGATCAATAATCAACATAGGTCAAGTGGTTACACCTTGGTGAGTATTGCTACAACACCACCTATGACATGTCCATTGGCATGACTCCATTTATGGCATCATATGGATATGATTCACTAAGCTTAATTGATTTTGTGTTTATTGGTAGTATGTACTAATAGCTAGTGATATGGTGAAACATAGCTAAGACATTTTGAGGTCACTTAAAAAGTCATTTGCACAAAGCCCAAAATCAATAGAAGTTGTATGCAAATTGGCATCATATTAAGAGATTCTATTAAGCAAAGTGGAATTGAAAAGCTCAAACCTTGCTTCCATGGACCATACAAAGTTTTGAGAAGGGCAATCATGTTTTATTTCCAGTCAATCTAAGTCTGTACATATTAGGTTTGTACTTGTGTCTTCCTTGTTCTTGTTTTTTGTATGTTTTTCCTTCTTGAGTATGTCTTTTCTTCCAACTCCGCTCTTCCCTTCTCCTTGTTGGAGTTTCGGACTTCTCCATCTTGTCAGGCTTTCCACCTATCCCCTACCTTGCCATTGTATTTGTTAGACTTTGGGACTTGCCCTTATTGGAATGCGTGTTACTCGACCTTTAACACCTTGAATTGTAGTTTGAGTCTTGTGGTATGGCTAATCCTCGCAAGATCTTTGATATTTTTGCCTATGTTTCCATTCCCTCCTAACTCCACAACATGTGTCATATTGTTTCTAGTAGTTTGTTTTTGGCACCATAACTTTCAAAAGGGAATCTTTCTCCCCCATGATCACTGTTCAAATTTGAAGTTGTGGGTGTGCTCGGTGGCCAACTTGTTTTGTTTGTGGAGGATATAAAATAGTCAATGTTATCATTTAGGAGGATCATCTACACTTAACCAAATTCCTTTCAAAATCCATTTTGAGCACTTGTGTTTGAGTGCGGGGATCCTAGGATGAAAAACTATTGATTTCGTATATAGTTCATATTTGAGCTTCATTGGATGCGGACTCCAATCACATTGTTTTGATCCGATTTGCCATTGCTGTTGTAATTACTGATATTGTAAAACCATTTGAATGTAATATAGTCATTATTGTAATAAGAAAGAGATTGGGATTTACACCTATTATTTGTTGTTCATTATAATAAGAAGATTGAGAGCCATGTTTGTCATTTGCTGTTTGAAATGGACTGATATTGCTGATGCATAAATAGTAATTTTAGTCTGAGTTGTGTAAGCTCCGATTGAAATTTGAATACTAGGGCCTGGTTCTAAATATTGAGTGTATTTGGAAGGTTAAGAATTGGATTTGCATTATTTTTTTGGTTTGAGACATTACAAGGGCTGGTGAAATGACTTATGAGCTGGAGTTGCCTACTGGCAACTAGATTCATAATGGTTTCTATGCGTTTTGCCTCAAAAAGGCTCTTGGCTATCATTTTGCTTCGTTAGTTGATTTGCCACCCATGGATGATGAGTGGAAACTTATATTAGTTAGTTCTAGAGGCCATCGTTGACATATGAGAGAAGAAATTGAGGACATGCTTGTCACAAAATACATGGTTTGTGGGAGGAATCTGCTTGCAGAAGATGCTACTTGGGTGGGGCTAAAGGTATCTGAATATCAAGCACCACATTGCTTGTGGGCAAGCAATTTTGGGAAGGGCAAACTTATAATGCCCCCTTTTTGTTAAATAGGCATTTGTGATCCCAATCCTTATTTTCGCCAATAAGGATAGAGAAGAATAAAATTTAATAATGGGAGCAATGAGTTGGGATGTTAGTTGCAACACTCAATAAATTTTAATAAAATAATATTTAATCCCAACATAAGGGGGCATATGATGCAAGAGGCATTCGGGCCCAAAGGCAATCTTGTGTCACCCAAAAACAATGGTTGTGTAATTTTTGGTTTGCACTCTAAATCTTGGTGTGCATTTTTAGGTTATTACCTTGTTGGCTTGTCTTCCCAAGATTGTTGCAACCTTGGTGGCATTTAGTGGTTCATCTTTGGTTTCATTAGTTTGTTGGTGGGGCCCATTTTCTTAGTTGACGTATGCTTTGAATTGGGACCCACACATCCATGTGACACATTGTTCTATAGTTTATTCTAAAGAAGGGCTCATTTGACCGCATGATATCCTTGGTCCTTCCCTTTTAGGCAACATCTCATTCATTTTGGCGGGGTCAATTTAATTCTTTTGCAGTTTCAATGAGGGCTTAGGCAATCACATTTCTTAGCATTTATAATTATATGGTGGACTACAATAGTTGACAATTATCATATTTTGAGTGCCTATTCCAAGTTGAGGTGAAGACATTGCTATGCTTGATAACAATTAATCTTTTTTGTGGTGAGTGTGATTCTTTCATGTTGGGCAGCAATTAAAAAGAAATATTTTGGTCATGGTATTTCAATTTGCAGATTCTAGCTATAGTTTCAACTGTCAACATGGGTGATTTATTTTGAGTGCCTATAACAACGAGGGCTTAGGCAATCACATTTCTTAGCATTTATGATTATATGGTGGACTACAATAGTTGACAGTTATCATATTTTGAGTGCCTATTCTATTAAATATATTAAATAATATATAATGGTCATCTTAGTCGTCTTCTGTTAGTTTAGGTAGTTTCTATTTTTATCTGCTGTCTACGATCGTTTCTTTTAGAAACATCGTCCCTTGTAAATCTATATAAGGAACTTTCGTTCCTCGTTTAATATATTGAATATTTTAACATGGTATCAAAGCCAATGGGGTTCTTCAAAATTTGGAGAATTTTTTAATAATTTTTTTTTCGTAGCTTCTCTTTCTTGGAAACTTATTCCAGAGTTTGTTTTGGAAAAATCGTGGGTTCTCTTTTCTGCAAATCATGGCTTTGTTTTCAAAATTTTCATGCTTTTGTTAAAGGCAAAAATCGCAGGTATTTTTTTGTGCAGATTTGTGCCCTAGGGCCACGGATTTATTTTCGTGGTTTCTGCTGTTTATGGGCGCCGTTTTTGAGCACGAATCTGTGTTTTGGTCACGTTTTTGAAAGCCCTTGAGTCGCGTTTTTTTATTAGCTGCTGAAAGACGTGATTTTTAATCTCCTCCTGGTCGTGTTTTGTCACATCTTCAGGCGCAGATTTGTTTCTACGGATCTGGACGCGAACTTCTCCTTCCTCTAGCGTGATTTATCTCTCAGATTAAGCGTGATTTTGTGCTTTTTATGGTCGTAGTTTTTAACTACTTTGAGTTGCGTCTTTTACCTAGTTGTGGCACCTTCTTTTGCTCTTCTTTGTCACGATTTTCTGGAAATCGTGGGCAAAATCTGTTCCTGGGTGCGATGACTAGGATTTTTGCAACTTTGTTCCGTGATTTCAGAAGTTTTTTCAAGTCGTTTTCTGCATTTGTGTTCATTTGGCTGTGACCACCTTCTGGCAGCTAGGTCTTTTTCCGACTCGACTCTTTTCTGCACGGGATTTTGTGGGTTTTAAAAAAAAAATTGCCCCTTAAAAAAAAAATCATGGGTGGGTTTTCTAATTTTTGTCAAAAAAAAAATTGTGGGTTTTATAATTTTTGACCTTAAAAAAATTATTATTTTGGATTTTGATATTTTTCCATAAAATTATTTTGGAGGTTTTATAATTTTGACCTTAAAAATTATTTTGGTTTTTATAATTTTGACCTTAAAAATTATTCTAGGTTTATAATTTTGTCCCAAAAATTATTTGATGGGTTTTAATAATTTTTTCCTTAAAAATTATTTGGAGGGTTTTTATTATTTTTTCCTGAAAAAATTCTGTGAGGTTCTGGAAAGGTTTTACCGTTTTTTCCTTAAAACGATGTTTTGTATGGTCTTCTGTAATTCGTATAGATGCGTGGGATTTATTTGAGGGGATTTTACCGTTTTTTCCGAAAAAACGATGCTTTGTAAACTTCAGTTTGAGGGTTTTGTGATTTTGTACTAAAAAATCGTGGTTTCTTGCAATTTGTTTTGGGGCGTCGTGCTCATTTGCAAAAGTTTGAAGGGTTTGCCGATTTTTCCTCAAAATCGTGGCAGCTGTTTTTCGATGTCTCTGGCTACAAGGAGGGACAACTTTGTTACCCAACATCAGGTTGGATGCTTTGTGATCCGTTTTGGTTATTTTTCGGAAGTTCTGCAGTTTTGGGAGGGTTGGTGGCAAACTCATCTCAAGTGGCAGAGTCAGTGGCAGGCTCTTGTCTTTTGTGGCAAAATGTTCTTTGTTTTTGTGGGTAGTTAGAACGATGACCGTTAAGGGAGGGTATTAAATATATTAAATAATATATAATGGGCATCTTAGTCATCTTCTGTTAGTTTAGGTAGTTTCTATTTTTATCTGCTGTCTACGATCGTTTCTTTTAGAAACGTCGTCCCTTGTAAATCTATACGAGGAACTTTTGTTCCTCGTTTAATATATCGAATATTTTAACATATTCCAAGTTGAGGCGAAGACATTGCTATGCTTGATGATAATTATTCTTTTTTGTGGTGAGTGTCATTCTTTCATGTTGGGCGGCGATTAAAAAGAAATATTTTGGTCATGGTGTTTCAATTTGCAGATTCTAGCTACAATTTCAACTATCAATATGGGTGATTTATTTCCTTGGTAGCTGACATAAATCCTAATTGATTCAGGATTGCATTCATAGTGGCATGACAATATCTCTATTCTAGTGGTGTTTAGCCAACATTTTCTTGGTTGAAGCTTATGATTGGTGCTTTGTTCCTTATTTTGAAGACCATTATCTTTCACCAACTAGTCAATTATCTATTGGGGTCCACCATTGCCTAGCATACACCTACATGGCACATCATAATGGATGGATTCAAAATTTAAAACCCAACTCACGTTGAATCCATGTGATAAGAAATTATTCTTGGTGGCTCCATTGGAAATTATATATGTGGGATTTTAGAGTCTTAAAGACTCTTGCTCCCTTAGCATTCAATACATGAGGAAAGGTAAGGATATATATGAGGAAAAAGGGGCTGTCAGAAAAGAGTTGGGGAAAAGAGTGCAGTAGAGTAGAATGAATTTACATTCCTTCTAAGCCAAGGATGAGGAGATAGGAGAATCTAAAGAGAGAGTATATAATATGTCCCTCTTTAGATAGAAACTGTGAGATGGAGAGATCAATGAATGAAGGTAGGGGATAGCAAAGAGGGATCAGGGAAGGACCTAGTTGCAGTTTAATAGCTGTATATATTGTGTAGAATTTTAGTGATGTGTGAGACAAGTGTGTAATCAGGATTGGTGAATAAAGTTACTATTTGCAGTTATTGCTGCTATAATGCACTTGTGTGAGGATCGTTTGTGTAAGGTTGTGAGGATTAGCTTCCCTTCACTTGGTCACCTATCCTGGATTGTGTCAGCATGGGTTTCCATAAGGGAGTGGTCATTTATGAGGAGTTACAAGTTGACTTTCAAGACAACGTGTGAGCAATTTGGGGAGGATCTTGCCATAATTAACAAATATTCTTAAACGGGGTTAATGGACATTGGATTTTGGGTGCCCAATTTGGCCATCCTGTTGTTATATAATAAGATGCTTGGTTGCTTTTTAAGGCATTGCCAATTTTCATATAATTTCTTGCAATGGTACTAGCACCTTTTAAAGATAATTTTCTCTGTTTCCTCTCCATGATGCACATGAAAACAAACCTAGACATAGCAACACTACTAGTGCCTTCTAAAGATAATTGAGGAGCCACAAATTCCTTTTAGTCATCTTTAATGGTACTCCTACATGCAGACAATAATTCCTCACCTTTCTTAATTATTGTTGTACTCTGCCTTCTCCAACCATAACAACCTCACAAGGCATTTCAATAAACATTGCGATTCCAATGACTAGAAAGTTGGAATTGGGGAAATATTCATACGTCTATACCCTCTTATAGAATAGACTCCTCTAGCTATAATTCCAATGGTTCTGAACTAACCCTTGCTAAGAAGGGGAACTGATTAGTCTTTGCATTTGCTAACTTATCAGAAACTTGTTGCTTTCTTGAAAGCAATATTTAAATGATATAAACTGAAAATTGTACTTGAGCATCTGAACTTCATTTGAATTACTTTTTAACTTCCAATCAATAACTTGCCCTTTCAGACAACCATTTATAATTATTAAATATTAAATGTAATATTAATGGTCATCTTAGCATTATTTAAGTCTTTAGTTAGCTTTAGTTAGTTTCAGTTAATTGTTTGTTAACTCTTTTAGTTATGTTTAGTTAATTCTTTCAGTTAACTAATTCTTCTCCCTAATTTGTAGGGTTTGTAAAGTCTATAAGAGCAAGGCTCTTCTTTAATAAAATCTATCTGATTATTTATCAAATCATCATGGTATTAGAGCTCCAGGTTCAAGAACCTAGTTAGAATTTTTGGAGGGTTTGTTGAAATGAAAAATCGTGGATTTTTTTCTCTCTTTATCTGAAGTCGCGATTTTCCTTAAGTCACATTTTTTCTAAGCTTTCAGAAGCTGCTCGACCTTGAGTTTTTGGCGTGCGGACTTTAATCTCTTGGCCGTGTATTTTCCTAGCTTCCTGAGGACATGTTTAGGGCCACGATTTTTTTGTATCTGGGCTGCGTTTCAAAACTCCTTAAGCCGCGATTTTGAGCTTGTGTGGTCGCGTTTTTCACCTTTTTTTGAGCGCGTTTTTCACGTTTTTCTGGGCACACGATTTGAAAGTGTTTGGTTGCGTTTTTCTGTTCTTTTCTTAGACACGTTTTTCTTTGTGGTCATTGTCCGTGCTTTCTTCATTTCGCGACAAAAGGACTTTTTGCTTCATGGGTTTTTTGGAACCTTGAGTTCTTGTTTTTTCTTGTAGTTCAAAGCTGTTTTGACAAAAGAAGTTCGTTTCTTCGTACGCCTAGGGTTTCAACCTAGAGTTTTCACCCCAACCTTGAATGTCTGCAAACAGTTCTTGTTGCGATCTGGGTTTTAATAATTTATTCTACAAAAATTATTTATGAGTTTTTTAATAATTTTTTTCATGGCAATATGAAGAAATATATTTTTTTTATCTAGTTTTGACAGTTTTTTGGGAAAATAAAAATTTGCAAAGAGTTTTCAAAAAATTTCTTCAAAAATTTACAAAGTTTTGGAAATTTTTTTCTATAAAAATTTTGCTATCTTTCAAAAGTAAAAAAAAATCTTACAGTTTCTGAGCCTCTTTTTCAGACGATTTTTGAAAAATTGGAGTTGTGCTAACAGATTGTCCAGTGTTTTGCTAGCTGATCATAGAGTTACCTCGTTTTTCGTGCTTTGGAAAACGGGAGGGATGGCGTCTTTGTCCAATATTATGTTGGAAAGTTCGCAGAGGTTCAATGGAATGAATTACAACACGTGGAAGCAAAGGATGCTTACCATCTTTAAGTACTGATGTCTAGATGTGTTTGTTTTCGGTACAAAAGTTCATCCCACTGCTATTGGGAAGGATCAGGACAAGTATGATGGAAGTTATAGGGAGGCAGTCATGCTTCTTAAATTATCTATCGTCGATGACATGTTGCCATAAATACCATCTGGTAAATCTGCTATGAAGATCTAGAAGCATTTGAAAGAAGGGCTTTTTTCCTAAAGAATATGCTCTTTTCTGTTATGATGGATGACCAAGTGTCTTTGCAAGAGCGCTTGATGAAAATAAAAAATATTTGCGATCAATTGGAGACCATTGGTCGTAAGATAGAAGAGGAGGATATGGTGGTGATCACTTTGAAAAGTTTGCCATGTTCTTACGAGGACTTCATCGAAATGCTCAACATTACATCCACCAATGTTGACTTGAAGTTTGATGAGATGTGCAACAAACTTTTGCAGCATGATAGGTGGAAGAAGCAGTTTGGGAGCAGTAGTGAGTCTCCTACTATTGAACAAGCATTTACTGCCACAAACGTTGGCAAAGGCAAGTCCACTCAGCAGAAAGGATGATGCGATTTGGAGGAGGTAAGAAGTCTTTTACTTGCCATTACTGTGGGAAGATTGGTCATACACAGAGGAAAGCAGTTGGCTGATGAGAAGTCCAACTAGAAAGCATCTCAACAAAGTGCTCACGTAGCGGAGCAGACTGAGCAGAAGGAGTCTATACACTATGCATTTTGATGACCAACACAATATGGGTAGGCTTAGTTTTTGTTTGTACGATGA
Source organism: Sequoiadendron giganteum (assembly GCA_007115665.2). Lineage (NCBI taxonomy): Eukaryota > Viridiplantae > Streptophyta > Pinopsida > Cupressales > Cupressaceae > Sequoiadendron > Sequoiadendron giganteum. The sequence continues at coordinate 616,725,408 of CM021104.1, forward strand.
CCATTAAGGGAGGGTATTAAATATTAAATGTAATATTAATGGTCATCTTAGCATTATTTAAGTCTTTAGTTAGCTTTAGTTTGTTTTAGTTAATTGTTTGTTAACTCTTTCAGTTACATTTAGTTAATTCTTTCAGTTAACTAAATCTTCTCCCTAATTTGTAGGGTTTGTAAAGTCTATAAGAGCAAGGCTCTTCTTTAATAAAATCTATTTGATTATTTATTAAATCATCAATAATCACACGAGAATCACCTTCAACTTCTAACATCTTGCATCCCACCACTTTGGCCATTTGCATTCCTCCCAGTAACTAAAGAAATTCTGCTTTGGTGCTAGTTTTACGCCTTAAAATAAAAAAACCTCTTTTGACAAACTTGCTACGCTCATCCTGCAATACAATCCCAACACCTACCAACCTTGGATTACCCCTTGTTGCTCCATCAAAAGTAAGATATCCCTTCAGTAGGACACTAACATTTTATTATTATGGCTATTATTTTATATTTTTTAATTGTTGAATGAAATAGCTACGGTCAGATATAAATCACTAATACCAAGTATAGTTCCTTGATTTGTATTAAGAGAATATAAATGATATATATATTCAGATCAAGTTAAATGACATAAATTCAATTGCATATATATATAGATCGAACGTCCTTAATGATTCTTAAATAAACTGATTAACATTCGGTTGTCTTAGTTAAGACGAAGGGACTCTATGACAAAAGACACGTCCATGGGACGTGTCTCCCTATCTATGTATATATGTCGAATTTGATCCTCAAGAATAATATTGAAATCAATAAATATTTTTTCTTGTAGATCGAATATCATAATGGAAACTTCAGACTTGTCGAATTTTTGATTAGTATTTAACATGGTATCAGAGCCAGGTTTAAGACAAGACCTGATCAGATTTGAGCAAATTTTGTGGCCTTTGGCCCAATTTGGAGTTGCTGAAGGATTCGATTATTTGGGAGTTATTCTCTTGAAGCCGCTATCATATTTCTCTGCCATGAAACCTTTGGGAGATAAGGAGAGTCTGTATATCGTAATATATCAAGGGAGCGCAAATCCTTTAAGGTAGTTGTGATTGTAATATTCTCTCATTCAAATATAGCCAAGTATCTTCGAAAGATCGTGGCAATTATCTGAAGAACAGTGAAGGTGGATACATTCTATTGAGTTGCGATATGCCGGCTAATCGCTATAGAGAATAATTGAATCATCATATATTCATCGAAAGGATTGGAATTTGTCTTTGGCGGATTGAGGGAGACGAAAACTCCACAGCTCCCTGCAAGGGCTTTGGATTGTAGGCGATTATACCCAGGGTAGAGGTTGTGAAGCGATTATTGGCAAAGCCTTTGGCACCCATCCCTTCTTCCACGACATGAAACCACTCATGGGATCACTTCTGTTCATTCCAAGGGCCATTCATCGCCGAACTCACATCTCTGCCATCATCGCAAACAACATAGGTCGGTTTCTAAGTTGATTCACGGGTGCAGCTTCAAGCGCACGGTTCACTCCATATCACAGACTATGCCGTTGATCCGACCCGAAAGTGTTTACCAGCACCAGGCATGATGTCTCTGTAAGGGCGGGTCACTTTTGGCTCACGGGATTGATGGAATCCATATTCTGTATTTCTTGAGAACCTTTTTACTAGCTTTGTATCAATCTGAAATTCAGAAGTATCTCTGTGGTTTGATTATTCATTGTTGCGCCGTACATTGTTACCAATTGGAGCAATTATGAGTTGTCAACAATTTATCTATGACACACGACTGTGGTTATCTCGGAAGCTCGAGTGGCAGGTAGCCCTTGCCATCTTATTGGAGCTTGTAAGGAGAAATTTGTTGAACTTGACTGCAATCCTAGGAGTAGATATTCTTTTGGCTTTACGAATTGTGAATGACTCATTAGCGGAAATCATAAGCAGAATGAGATTCATCATTCGGAAAGATTGTCGAAGACAAAATTGAGATTGCCGCTAAAGACACAAATTTGATACATATGCGGTTATAGGAAATATTTAAGGTGACCGAGTTCGAGTGAAGTTTCGTGTCTTTGTGGCGCTTCTCTATATTATCCAAATACACATTCCGGTGGCACTCATAGCGGATACATTCGTGACTGGGAGTAGTCACATTCTGGAGGAATCCGTCGGAAATCTTCATTGGTGTAATCGAGATGGAAGATAATCGGGAATGTGTATGGGCTCATCTCTTGTAACGACTTGAGGATCATTGTCTAGATATCTAGCATATTCACGCATATTACACTGTTTGTTATTGCGGCATTAGGACATCTCTTTTGCAGACAATGATCACATATGCTGTCCGGAGAGACCTTTGGCGTCGGGGAGGCTATCAAGACATTAATATCTCACAATCATGATCTCTGAGATGGCGTCGATCGTATTTATAAATGGTAGCGGGAGTTTCTTCACTATCCGATAACAGATTTGGAGTATATGTATGTTGGCATCACAATGTTTCAATCTCCAAAAGTTGCGATTCAGAAAGAAGTATCGTATGAAACAAGAAGTCACAGGAGAAGTGCTGGAGTGATCGTCTGGTATGCAACCCAATGATGGAAATCTTCAATGAGCGTCGGCCAGAGCCATCGGCTGTGCCTGGACGACGAAGGCAAATCTTGGTCTCGATTGGTTGAAATACGCCTATCTTCAGAAGAATTTCATACTCAAAGATTTGGAGGTTTCACCTAAATATATCATATTGGAATTTTGTGTTTGGCATAATCGGTATTTGGTATAGTCCAGAATTCATCCTTCAAATATTTGCTTCGGTGCTGATTGTGCATATAAGAAGCCATTAATACATCGAAGGGAAAGTTATGGAGATTGAAATCTGACAGGCATCTTTGATTGAGAGATAAGTATTTCATGTCCTTAATAATGCTCATGAATTTGTATGTAGTCATTAATTCATGGTATAAATATTGAATAAGTGAATCTTGTATGGTTCTAGCATTTGTATTTCTCTTCAGAATAGTTAAGTCATATGAACTATTAAGGAATCTCGTCTTAATGTGCATTAGGATGGACCAAGAGATTGCTTTCAAAAGAAGAAGAGAATGGAGACACTGCTTGCAACCATGAGACTGAATGAATAGCTGAAGACATCTCTTCGAAGAGGAAGAATAAACCTTCAGAGGGAGTTCTATGATTCAGTAAGGGTTGCAGTGTTGATGCTAAATCCTTGAAGTACCTCTTCAGCAGTTGAGATAAGGATTGCTCAGATCAGTCAACCTGGATTTAACATTGGTAGCTCCGCAAACCTATTTATAATAGAGGGATCTGGGATGAGGTTGAAAAGGACAACCCCAAATCTCTACAGAGGTGTGCGTTGGAATCCATTTCGCTAAAGGAAGTGTTGCTGGCAATCTTGGACGATAAAGTCAGGAGGTTGATGCAAGTGCTTGAAGATTCAAAGGGAGCCTATTGAACCTAAAGAAGATGATCAAAAGAGTACCTCTGGATGTTGTTTTAGGTTGAGGTCCACCATGATATCACGGTGTAGTAGGAAACAATCTTTTGTGGCACTGAGTACAACAAAAGCTGAATATATTTCAGCCTCTATGGGAGCAAGAGAAGCAGTATGGCTTCGGAAATTGCTTGTGGGATTATTTGATCAAAGTATATAGAGATTCCTTACCACCATGTGAGAGACATGGTAGAAATGAATGTGATCCAGTTGGAGTATATTAGTACAAGTGATCAAACAACAGACATTCACCAAAACTCTCTCCAGAGTCAAAGTTGAACACTTTAGGAAGAAACTTGGTATGGTTGAAATGTAAGTTATTTTTGAGATCGAGACTCAAATTGTTTACTAATATGTTTAAAAGATGTTTAATGTGTAAACTCTTTTGTCATGTGCGTGACTCCATGACTTTATGGGCTCACCCCGCGCTCCCCCCCCACCCCCCCTTTGTGTACATTATTGAAAGGTGATGATCTTTTTGATAATGAACACTTTGACATTGTAAGGTGACGACTTTACAATGATTAGTTTCACTATCATGATGGATATCATGTGACTTGATATTCGTGGATATGTCATAATAGTATCTCTTGGACATTTTGATAGATATCATGAGACTTGATGTCAATTTGAAGATCATTATGATCCTTATTCATGGTGGATATGTATATATATCTGTGGATATGCCATGATTTATTATGGTAGACATCATGTGACTTGATGTCAGTGCACATACCATAATGAAGATGTGTTATGAAGAATGTCATGTGACTTGACAATTTTTATTATACCATATCTTTTGATATCACGAGTAAGGTGATATCACTTTATACTTGGTTGAAGTTATCTTCCCTAGCTAAGAGGGAGTGTTGAATGAAATAGCTACGGTCAGATATAAATTGCTAATACCAAGTATAGTTCCTTGATCTGTATTAAGAGAATATAAATGATATATATATTCAGATCAAGTTAAATGACATAAATTCAATTGCATATATATATAGATCTAACGTCCTTAATGATTCTTAAATAAACCGATTAACATTCGGTTGTCTTAGTTAAGACGAAGGGACTCTATGACAAAAGACACGTCCATGGGACGTGTCTCCCTATCTATGTATATATGGCGAATTCAATCCTCAAGAAGAATATTGAAATCAATAAATATTTGTTCTTGTAGATCGAATATCATAATGGAAACTTCAGACTTGTTGAATTTCTGATCAGTATTTAACATTAATATTATATAAAATGCACTCTTATTAACACAGAAGATCTTTACCTGTTTTGAATAACTCACCTGTATGCCAGTGTAACAGTCTGCATAAATCAACAGAAATATGTAAATCATAGTTGGAAAACTCGGCATTTTCAAGTACTCGGCAAGCCCGAAAAACTCGGCTCGGCAAAAACTCGGCAAAAACTCGGAAAAAACTCGGCAAAAAACTCGACAACTTAAAAAATTGCTTAAACTTCACTAAAAACGCATTTTTTTTGCAAAATTCAAAGATAAGATGCATCCAATGAGTCAATAAATGAGTACATATAAGAAACAAGTTGTATTTGATTGATTTGAAAGAAATTGGATACAAAATGGCATCCTCATGTGGAATGCTCAATGCGCTGATATGATAATAGTCTGAAACAAAATGAAAATAGCAAATTGTTATTGTAAAACTGAAAGTAAATACTATATTAATATATTTTACAAATTTATATCTTCCTCTTCCCATGTCTAGTGAAAACTAGGGGAGAGGTAGAACTAGATGATATTATAGATGAAGACTTGTAGGAAAACTTGGAAACTTGGACTTGGAGAGTACCTAGAAAACCAAATGAATTCAATTTGATTTTGAGGGCAATGACCCTAATGGGGTCAAGGGGTAGCACCCCTAGGGGTTTAACGGGACGGTTGAGGGAATCGCACGCCCCTAGAGCAACTGGCACGTTGTTAGAGTTTGGGCGTTTAGGTGGAGGCGGCCCTACGAGGGGATTTGGGCAGGGGCAAAGGGAGGCGCCTGTGGTTGAGGGGAACCCCTGTAGCAGTCGGGGCCGAGGTGGTGTTTAATAGGGAATCAGGGGCAGTTCGATTGTTGGGAGGGGGTTGGGGCGCCCCTTAGAACGCCCATGATCGAAAGTCGGGGTCCATACTGCCCAAGGGGCAATTGGGGCAGGGGGGCAGCGCCCCTCTCTTACGCCCCCAGCGGGGTCGAGGGGCAGCGCCCCTCGCAGGGTCCCGGGGCAGCGCCCTGGGCGCGCTCCCTGTCGCGATACAGGGCGGGGTCGAGGGGCGGAGCCCCCGCCACCAAGCCCAAATTAAGACCTCCAAAACCACAAAAACCTTCATGGGAAAGTGTTTTTGCTAAGGAAGAGACAAAGCAATTGGTGGAGGCAAAAAATGAATGAAAATTGCCTTTATTCTGACAACGGGGGTCTTTTTCTGCTGAGCAGCCGAGTTTTTAAAAAAAACTCTCCGAGTTTTTGCAAATAAACGGCGAGTTTTTAGGCGAGTTTTTGTGAAAAGTACGGCCGTACTTTTTGGCGAGTAAAACTTGCAAATACTCGTTTGGCAAAAAAACTCGCGAGTTTTTGAAAAACTCGCGAGTTTTTGGCGAGTGAGCCAACTATGATGTAAATAATATAGAACAGCAACCTCAAACAGCATAGATTAACTGCAAGAAGATCTAAACTCAGTTTAGAAATAGAAGTGTCTTGAAAGCTAAGCGGCAATAACAGATACATCATCTTTTTGCTATATCTTTGAAATCTGAAAATATAGTGAAAATCACGTTGAGGCCTCTTTCAATTGTATTAGACATGCTTTTAAATCTATGAGAATGGTGTGAATCCTACTAGCTATATTATGTCTGGTTGTTTCGTTCAAGTTTAATTGTTTCTGAACTCATTTTAGAAATAGAAGTGTCTTGAAAGTTAAGTGGCAATAAAAGATATCTGATGGTTTTGCTATATCTTTATAATCTGAAAATAATGAAAATCAAGTTAATGCCTCCTTCAGTTATATTGGACATGCTTTACAATCCACAAGAAGGGTGTGATCCTACTAGCTATATTATGTCTGGTTGTTTCTTTAAAATTTAAGTATTTGCAGTAGTCCTGCTGCAAATAAGATCTAATCATTCAAGGAATTCCAAGTTTTCCATAAAGGTTGAAATATTTTGTCTAGCTTGTCCAGACAGGCTATTTGCTTACATGAGAAGCATTTCATGAAGGGAAATGAGAGTGAACTGAATGTTTATGGCTATGTGTTGATGTGTTTCTGTGATAGATTGAGAGAGTGAGGGAATAAAAAGGTGAACTGCTTTGGGTGCAGGTACTTTGCTTATGGATCTATTGAGAAAGCAGGACATGGTTTCTCAACTCGGACTTTGCATGATATAGCAGTAAGGACACATGGAAATCCATCTTCCCCAGGGTTACCTGCAATTTTGTGGAATCATCTCAGATTTTATCATTCACAGTACAAATCATATTGGTGTAGGATAGATGAGAAGTATGGATCTATGCAGGAAAATACTAAATTTGCACATTCCATCCCAACCCTTCTACGGTTTTCAAAATTTAGGAAGAATCATTGTTGGCCACAGAATTCCAAAGCATTTTTTTCAACGACAGAAAGTCCTGGCATGACTTACAATGCTCAAGCTGCATGGAGGAGACTTTCACTGATGTGCTGCTACGGGGGTCCTACATTTTTACCTATTAGTAGGATTGCTCGTGCTGTAAGCTTGGCTTGTTTCAGATCAAATCTCACCCCCCGAATATTGGCTCTGATAATTGGGGAAGCTTCCTGGGCACATAATAGGTTGGCTGAATCAGAAGAGACACTTGCAAATTTTTCTACAAATGGTCAAGCACTCAATAGACATGGCACTTTTGCTACAAGTTTTTGGTCACTCATGGAGGGAATTGTTTTGATAGTAAGGGCTCTTTATTTGATAATTTTATTCAGTCCAGCTATTATTCTTGTGCCATTTGCAGATATATTTGGGGGGAGGTATAGACAGCTGTGGTTGCAGCTTGTTCACAAAACTTTGGAGAAAGCTGGGGCTGCCTTTATCAAGTGGGGCCAATGGGCAGCTACTCGTCCAGATCTTTTTCCAAGAGATTTGTGTAATGAGTTGACAAAGCTGCATACACAAGCACCAGCACATAAATTCTCATATACACGCCAAACTATAGAAAAGGCTTTTGGCCGTAAGATTGATGAAATTTTCGAGGATTTTGAAGAGGAACCTGTGGCTTCTGGGAGTATTGCCCAGGTGCATAGAGCTGCTCTAAAGTTTCGATATCCTGGTCAGAAGGTAAAACCTATGATGGTTGCAGTGAAAGTCAGACATCCAGGAGTTAGTGAAGTGATTAGAAGGGATTTTGTGATAATAAACTGGGTTGCTAAGGTTTCTTCTATGGTGCCTGCATTGAAGTGGCTAAGACTTGATGAAAGTGTACAACAATTTGCTGTCTTTATGTTATCTCAAGTTGACCTTGCCAGAGAAGCTGCACATTTGAGCCGCTTTCTTTACAATTTTCGCAGGTGGAAAGATGTCTCATTTCCAAAGCCCTTATATCCACTCGTACATCCAGCAGTTTTGGTGGAGACCTATGAACAGGGAGAAAGTGTGGCACGCTATGTTGATCAACCAGAAGGAAATAATCGGATCAATAAATCACTTGCTCACATTGGCACACATACTCTTCTGAAGATGCTACTGGTATGCTTTCTTTTCTTAATATTCTGACTGCTGTCAATTGTACTTTATTCTCATCTTAGTATGTTTTAATTAGCCATTAAGATAGAGGTGCTGCAGTTTTATAAATGATCTTCATTCTAAATCTATTTTCTTGATGAACAATTAATTTCAGTGATTAAAACTTTGTAAGAAAAAGAGGAAGTAGACGTTAGCGTAGCTTTGTACTGAAACTGAAGCACTCTGGAATATCAGAGTGCTACAGTATCCCTCATGCATTTTTATGGTTAAGAACGTATATGTAATGGCATTTTGTTTTTGATGAGAGCAGACAGAAATTCACAACTTTTTCTTCCATGAAAATAAGAGCAATATGGTTAAATATTTACTTTCCCATTGATTGTATTTGGTGCAATGCTAAGCTAGCATGCATATGTGTTGCACCAAAGAACATAGAGTTAGAGACAATACAGTTGAAATGACTTAAGATGCCTGGATTATGATCACAAATACTGTAGTTTTCAGTCTTATCTTTACTTCTAATAAGAGATCAAAATGTCACAGTTTTTTATGAGAACTGATGTAAGCAGAGCAAGGCTAGGTGTAATTGGTGTTTCCGCAGCTGGCTATTCATAGTTGTTTGTTGTTCATTATATGCCAATGCCTGGGCCCTGAACATTCCCTTCTATGGTAGTTGAATCAAATTGCAGATCAGATGAGTATTATTATTACATTAAGAGATTGTTTCCTGCATTGAGAAATCTGGAGAATAGATGCGGTTCGGTAGTCATTGAGTTAAGCTTCAAAAAGCCTAATGTTTATGTAGCTTATGGCCTGCTACAAGTTTATCTCAACAAATTTTAATATGAAAAATATAGCACTTTTGGTAACCAAGGTCCCATGAGGGCGAGATGAGAGCATATGGTGGATGAATAATGATTTTTATATATTTTATTTTATCAAATGACAATATATGAAAGATATGGCAATAGATTACATGAACAATAGAAATCTTCACAAATATGCTGGAGCTGAATCTTATTACCCAAAAATGCTGGGACATTTCAAATAGACAACTTACAAATATGAATCAAATCTGCTATCACAGTCTGTTGTTGCTCCAATTACAAATACTTGTTGGAAAACAAAATAAAAGCTTTGAGCCTAAATACAACCTTTGAATGAGATTGCCATTTGGAGATCAAAAGGGTTTCACCCTTTGATCTTTGAACCCAAAGATTTTCATCCTTGAATTGTTAGTTTCGTCCTAAACACCATGAGTGCTAATGACATAGCCCAAGCACAAAATCTCTGTAATACTATGTTCCACGGCGTTTCGGGGTCGGGGACGAGGGGATGGCAGAGGACACGTTTTGGGGATGGCAGTCCGAGGGCAGATTTTTGGGGACGATAGGGGGACAGCGATATAGGAATTTTTCAATATATATATATATACACAATTACATATATATGTGAATTTTTAAAAATATATTATATATAGAGAGAGAAAGAGAGCAATTTGAAATATCAAATATGTGCAACAATATCAATATGACAATATGTGCATAGATAAAGAGTATAACAGCGATATAACAGCGATATAACAACAATATAGGTAAACACTAACAGCAATGCCAATAACTTAACTATTATTTAGTCAATGCCATTCGAATGGGGATAAAACATTTTTATCAAATATAATGAAATATAAAACATTTAATATTTAATATTTCATTATTTAATATTTAATATTTGATAAAACATTTAATATTTATCAATTATCAAGCAATTTTTATTTAATTTGACAATAAAATTAAATGTTTTATCAAATTTAATGAAATATTTAATATTTAATATTTATCAAACAATTTTTATTTAATGAAATATTTAATATTTATCAAGAATTTTTTATTTAATTTGACAATAAAATTAAATAGTTTGTTTAAAAATTAAATGTTTTATCAAATATGATGAAATATTTAATATTTATCAAGCAAATTTTATTTAATTTGTCAAAAATCAAAACTTTTTTTACTTTGACGAAAGGGTGACGCTTGGGTGTCTCCGATACAGTTGGGGGACTCCTAGCTGCACCTGGCCGTTTCGGGGACACCTAGGTGTCCCCTTTTTTGGGGACGCGTTTCCTGCCGTTTCCCAGTTTTTAAAAATTAGGGGGGACGCCTGGGGACGTCCCTTGCTGTCCCCCTATCCCCAAAACGCCACAGGGGACGGGGACGTAGGGTTTGGAGGGGGGGACGCGCCCCCGTGTAACACAACTATAATACCAAACTCATTTAGATTCCTTATCAAAGAGAGCTTGTTGGTCCAATATCTCAATGATTGTATCCAAGTGCCTGAGTGATCTTCCCATGTTTTACTTTATAATTTATATCAATATATTTTCAAAAAACGTAAACAAACTTTCTTGATTATTGAATATGTGATTCATGGTAGACTAGAAAGTGGCCAACGCATTTGTCAAACCAAATGGCATGACTAGAAAGTTGAAGTGTCCAAAGTGGCATTTGAAAGCTATCTTCTTTATGCCATCATCTTGTACATGGATTTGATAGTAGCCTAATCTCAGGTCAATCTTGGAGGAGTAGACTGCTCCATGCAACTCATCAATGAGTTCATTGATCTTGGGAATAAGATACCTATTTTTGATGGTCTTCTTGTTCAATGCTCTATAGTTGATGCAAATGCTTATTGTGCCATCCTTTTTCTTCACGAGAACCATTGATGATGCAAATGGACTAGAACTGGGTTTGATGTGCACCATCTCCAATATTTATTTGATTGCCTTCTTTATCTCTTCTTTATATATTTGTGGGTGGTTGTAAAGGGTGATAGAACGGGCTTAAATGGTTTGAATATTAACATGATAACCACAGTGCTTACCAAAAGATGGAGTGGTGTGCATGCCTTTTATCACAAAGCAACTAGCTACCATGCAACTTGTCTATTGTGAAAAGCCCTTTCCATACCCTCAAATGTGATTAATTCCATCCCAAAACTAGCTTAAGCCCATGTTTCTATAAAAAGAAGAAAGATGAGAACCTAAGACTACTTTTGCATTTGACATGCTTTTTGACAAATATCAAGGGAAATTTGAAGACTTCCAAGCTATCGTATATTTATTTCATCAATTAATTGGAGACATTGGGTAAGAGTTTCCTACATAATAGAGGCCGAAGGAACAATCAAAAGGACAATGAAAAAGAATTGAAGAAAAAAGTGAACAAACTAAATAAATGATATCTACTTGGACTTGTTTGCAAAAGTTGCAGACCTACTTCACACTCAACCATATAATGAAAGAAGATGCCATCAAATTTTCCATTTCTTTTTATAGAAACATGTACAGCCATTTTTGGGATGGAATTAACCACTTTTGATCACCAAGATTCTATGAGGGTGAGGTGAGAGCATACGTGAGTAAATATTATTATTCAGTTTTTAGTGTAGTGAGAGCATATGGTGGATGGGTGGTGATTTCTATATATTTCTTATTTTATCAAATAACAATATGTGAAAGATATGGCAAGAGATTTCATGAACAATAGAGATATTCACAAATATGTCGGAGCTGAATCTCATTACATAAATATGCCAGAATACTTCAAATAAATGACATACAAATATGAATTAAATCTGCTATAACAATATTTTGTTGCTCCAAATACAAATACTTGTTGGAAAAGAAGATGAAATCTTTCAGCACAAACACAATCTTTGGCTGAGATTGCCCCTTGGAAACCAAAGGGTTTTCATCTTTCGATCTTCAAACCCAAGGGTTTTTGTCCTTGAATTGATAGTTGAACACAAGGCTCAATCTATGAGAAAGATATATGAAACATGACAGTTATATCTAAGGCTAGGCAAACACCTTATTTCATAGTAGTAGGAGGGCACAAATTCCAATGCCCGATTTCCTTGTCAAAAATAACAATTAAAATATTAATGAGAATCCCTCTTGAAAATAGCCTCATTTTGTCTTGAATGCCAAATTGCAGCTCCCCATTAATTTACTGGGATGGGTGACCTCCCGGGACGGACCAATGCTTCACCTCTGTGAGCATCACCTAGATGCAATGAGTGCTAAGTGGACCATTCATTATCATGAGAGATGGGTTCTTGTGAACCACTACTCATGAATCATGGGTCAATGAGTTTGACTCGAAAACTACACGGTTGAATCCTGATAGCAATATCATAATGATGTAGCTGCCAAGTGTCTTGAGGGTTACAAAACTCCATTATGGAAATTCATGCCCCCATGCTCATAATTTAATATTGTTTTATGATTATTTTATTTATTACTTCTATTTTGCCAATTCATGGCCCCTTTATTAAAATATATTGTCTTCATTGGGAAAGTAATGATAGGACCTACATAAGCTAAATTAATTAAAATGGGACATTACATATTATGTGAATGGGCCAAGGCATAGTCATTTTGCATCCCTATTGGTAGCTTGTGTATGTACAAGTGCATAGAGGTGGTCATAGCCCTATTTAGTTGTTATTTACTCCCTTGGATGTTCTTCTACTGATCAAGTGTGCCTCTTGGTCAATTCAGATGGGAACTTCTATTAAAGTATTAATTGTAATATTTAATGGTCATCTTAGCTTTAGTTAGTCAATAGTTTACTTTTAGTTAACTTAGTTAGCTTTTAGTAACTTCTGTTTATGCTTTAGTTTGTTTTAACATCTTTTAGTTATTTGCTTTAGTTTACTTTAGTTAACAATGGCTTCTTTTTAGAGACATCGCCTTGTAATTTTCTATATAAGGAGTATTCCTCTCCTTTTGTAAATACAAAATAACGAAAATTGAATATCAATTATCATTTCATGGTATCAGAAAATAAATTTTTTTCTTTTCCTAAAGAATTTAAAAAAAATTCTTAGATGTTTTTGCTTGGTTTTTTAAAAAAATCGAATGTTAATGGTTAACTTGGAAAATTGAAAAATTATTTTGGAAGATTTGTTGACAAATTTTTTAATAAAAAATTGTAAAGATTTTTTTCAAAAATAAAAATCAAGGAATTATTGAGCCGATCTTTTCCAAAAATTGAGGGTTTCTTCCATGTTGAAGATTTGAGGTTTTTTCAAGAAGATTTCATGGCCTTTTTGCAGCTGATTTTCATGGATTTGTCCAAGGCAAATCACAAAGATTTTCAGGGTTCTAGCAAAATCAAATCGTGGATTTTTGTTTGGGTGAAAATCACATGAAATCACGAATTTGTGACCGAGCATGGGTTTCTATAGTTTTCATGAGTGTTGCACAAGATTTCGTGGGCGTTTTTTTGCGTCTACTTTTGGGCCTCTGGTAAAATCGTGATTTACTTCAAGTTTGTGGGCATGCCGTTTTTGGTTCGAGAGCGGGTTCTAGTTTCAGGAAAAACGCGTCTTTAAAAATCGCGACTGAGGGTTTGTTTTGTTGCGATTGGAGTTTCTCTGCAAATTGTGTTTGGGTGATTTTTGAAGGGCATTTTTGCATTTTTTTGGGCAACTTTTAATCGTGGGTCTGCTTTGGGCATATTTGTTGTGTTTTGGGAGTTTTCTAGATTTCAACTAGGGTTTTTGGCACCCCTACGCGATTTCCTGCTCCCTTTTTTGATGCTTTTTTTTGTTTGATGGGTTTGCAACACCATTTTTTTTGGAGTTCGTGGGTGTGTGTGCAAGCTATTGATGTTTTCTTTGACCTGATTTTCCAATTCGTGGATTTTCTTGAAGACTGGCATTTACTAGGGTTTTTTCTGCTCGTGCTAGAAAATTTTGATGTTTTTGTGCCTAAAGTTGTGACCTGATTTTCCAGTTCATGGTGCGATGCTAGAAAATTTTTGAAGTTTTAAAGAGTTTTTGAAAATTGTCTATAAAATTTTTCCAAATCATTGGTTTTTTCTAAAAAAATCTTCTTTTTTCAGAGTTTTTTGAAAAAAATTCTTCTTTTCAGAGTTTTTGAAAAAATTCTTACTTTTCTGAAAAATTCTTACTTTTAAGAGTTTTTGAAGGTTTTTTTTGAAAATCTTGCTTTTTTAGAGTTTTTGAAGGTTTTTTTGAAAAATCTTGTTGTTTTTGAGCCCCTTATTAGATGAATTTTCAAAAATCGTGGGATTTGTGCCAGTTGATCATCAGCTTTGGCTTGTCTTTCAGGCTTTTGGAAAACGGGAGGGATGGCTGCTCTGACCAATGTAATGTTGGAAAGTGCGCATAGGTTCAATGGAAAGAACTACAACATGTGGAAGCAAAGGATGCTTACCATCTTTGAGTATCAGTGTCTGGATGCACTTGTTTTAGGTATAGAAGTTCGTCCCACAGTTGCAAGGAAGGATTAGGACAAGTATGATGGAGGTAATAGGGAGGCAGTTATGCTTCTAAAACTATTTGTCACTGATGAGATGTTACCAGAAAATCCATCTGGTAAGTTTGCTGCAGAAATTTGGAAGCATTTGAAAGATCTCCATGTTTACTAGTAGCCCATCATGGAAGAAGCATAGAAGTAAGATTGATAGGGCATAAGCTTTAAAGGTAGCATTGTTGGAGATATTTGGATTGCTAACCTTACATCTGTACTATTTAATTCTGCCAACCACCTTTTGTTGGACACCACCTATATGTATGCAACTATAAACTTGGACTTGTGTGTGGGTTGAACTAAATTGAGTGCTATGGGTAACATCTGCCTCAAGCAATTCAATAGACATGTAAACTTGAACCTTGTGGTGGTAGAGGAGCATCATACTAAAAATTCATATCAAATGTATGCGCTAGTGAGTATAAAAAACACAAAAATTGAAATAATGAGGTGAACAATTAAACAATATTACAAATGAAATGCTTATTGCTTCAATGTTGAGCGTTGAGCTCCCTGTGAGCTTGATGATCCACTTCATGGATGGAAAACTCAATGTGCCCCTACAAAACTTGCAAGTACCTGCGAGTTAAAACCCTAGCCGAGTAACTCGCTGCAAAATGCTTTGTCGAGTTATTCAAAAAATCACCAAAAAATTGTGAGTTTTCTGCCAAAAATCAGACCAAAAATATATAAAACCTCGATTTAAGTTGACTTTTTTTTTTCACTTGTTTACAAGTGATGCAATTCCATTTTTCCACTACGCGACTCCTTTTTTTAGCGGCGCGATAGGGTTTTCAAGCCATGACTCCTTTTCTTGGTGGCGTGAGAGGGTATGTTACAGATCTCCATTTCATAGTTTTTTAAATCTTGTTATTTGTAGACAGCCATCCAATAGGGAAACACTTGGATTGACTTCGATTGAGGATAATTACCATAAATTTTGGCGGTGGAGTATTCATTTCCAACATTAGTAATGGCAAATTCATCTCATATTCTAATGGATACTTTTATACATTGCAATGAAGGCAGCGATACTACCTTTTAAGTTTTAACATAGAGTAATAGTTATGTTATATTTAGATTTTGTCGGTGGATTATGTTGATGTTATTGAGCAGCTTCGGTCTGCACTTCCCAAGAAAGAGCGCATGAATTAAATGAATAGCCTTCGGCTATTTAATTCATGATCATTATTATTAAATGCAAAAGGCCGACCCTTCATGGTTCGCATATTCTAGTTATAGCTTGGGCCGACTTTATTATATTTGATATTTCCTTATGTGAGCCGACCTATCTTGAAGAGGCGCCTCACTTGTATAAAGGCAAGGTCATTTTTGTCATTGTTACACATTCATTCAAGCAAGTTCGCATGTGTTTGTCAAGAGCAAAATTCGCACTTCAAGAGCAGTAGTCCGATTTCAAGGAAGAACTTATTCATTTGTATCTAGTGCATCTAGAAGAGGTGCGACCTCATTGCATTCATTATTGGCCATTGCTGGGCCTGAGTTGTAAGCAGATTTCTGCCATTGTTCTATATTATAGAAGAGATTCATTGCTGGGTTTTTCTCCCTCAAGAGGAGGGTTTTCCCAGGGTATCTTTGTGTGTTCATTGTCTTATGTGTTGCAATTCTTTTAAGTGCTTTCATTATTCAATCTGATCTAAGAAACACTAACATGGTATCAGAGCGGGTGTGAAAAAGATCGTGATCAGATTTAGTTTGCAACACTCACTTTATTCTTTTTCAGTCTATCTTCTAAATTTCTCAAGATGGTGAACGGTCTGAAAATCGAGGATAGACTCGAAGGGATTTCGAACTACACATCATGGAGGTTCAGAATCATGCTCACTTTGGAAGAGAATGATTTAGCTGAGTTCGTGAAAACAAAAGTTCCTGAACTTGAGGAGGAAGAAGAGAAGTTGCAGTGGAGGAAGAAAGATACTAGGGCAAAGAAAGTATTGGTTGATTCCGTCAAGGATCATGTTGTACCGATTGTCTTCAAGTTGGATACAGCAAGAGAGATGTTTACAACCTTGGAAGAGATGTACGAAATCAACAACACTAGTCGAGCTCTCGCACTAAAGCAACAACTTCATCATGTGAGAATGGCGAAAGGAGAATCTGTCATTACATACTTCATGAAGATTTCAGAGATAAGAGATCAGCTCTCTACTATTGGCCACATGATTGATGATAAAGACCTGACTATGCTTGCTCTCAATGGTCTTCCGCTTTCATGGGAGGCGTTCATTCAAGGAATCAGTGCAAGATCTGAACATCCAAAGTTTGATCGATTGAGGATTGACTGCATCCAAGAGGAGTCAAGACTAACAGCAAGGGGAATTGGTCAAAGTTCAAAGAATGAAGATTTACAAGTTCTTGCTTCTCATTCATCAAACAAAGGAAAAGGCTTTAAGAAAGGATTCTTCAAGAGGAATCGAGGAGATGGAAATGATGATGCTCCTGCCTTCAAAAGGAAACGAGACATGTCCAAGATTCAATGTTTGCGTTGTGATAAGTATGGTCACTTTGCGAGGGTTTGTCCTCAACGACCTAAGCATCAAGTTGCCACTGCAGATGTTGAAGAAGTCGCTCCACAAAAGGACTCCAGTGATTATTTGTTTTATTCAGCTTTGTCTAGCAATGTTTCTACCGACTCCAACACTTGGCTGATTGATAGTGGTGCTTCTAGGCACATCACCGGTTTCAGGGGTCACCTTTCAAACTTAGTGGAAAGCAACTCCAGTGATCAAGTTGTTATTGGAAATGATGCTAGATATTCTGTAAAAAGGATTGGAAATTCCACTCTTCACTTGGATTCTGGGATTTATTTGGAGTTGAATGATGTACTGTTCGTGCCAGGGATAAAGAGGAACCTTGTTTCAATTTCAGCATTAGAAGACAAGGGTTATCAAGTTGCCTTCTCTAAAGGCAAAGTTCTTATATGGGCAAAGAACTCCAGCTTCAAAACTGCTCAAGTGATTGGAGTTAGACATGAATGTCTTTTCAGGCTGTGCACTCGTCCTCTTCAAGCGCTTGTGCATAACAGTACCAGCATGTGTGATCTTTGGCATCGAAGATTGGCTCACATTCACTTTCGTGCTCTACCTATCATGGAGAAGATGGTCACCGGTCTTCCGAAATTCGATCAAGAACATGAAGGTACATGCAAGGGATGTGCCCTAGGCAAGAACACAAAAGGTACGTTTCATTCCAGTGAAAGTAGATCTAAATGTATTCTTGATCTCATTCATTCTGATTTGTGTGGTCCAATGTCTATTGCATCATCTAGTGGTTTCTTGTATTATATTATTTTCATTGATGATTACTCTAGAAAGACTTGGATTTATTTCTTGAGATCTAAAGAATCAGAAGAAGTATTAGAAAGATTCAGAGAATTCAAAGCACAGATTGAAAATCTGTCTGGGAAAAGGATCAAGGTATTGAGATCTGATAATGGTGGAGAATACACTTCTGGCACATTTCGTGACTTTTGTATTGAAGCAGGGATTAAGAGGGAGCTTAGTGTTCCCTATAATCCACAACAAAATGGTATTGCTGAAAGAAAGAATAGGTCTATTGTGGAAGCAGTGAAAGCTATGATCCATGATCAAGACTTACAAATCTCTCTTTGGGCTAAAGCATCAAGAACAGCCGTCTATGTTCAAAACAGGAGTCCCCATAGGATCTTAGAGAATAAAACTCCTGAAGAAGCATTCTTAGGCGTGAAGCTTGAAGTTAGTCATTTGAGGATCTTTGGCTGTCCAGTCTATGTTCATATTCCAAAGGAAAAGAGAACAAAGCTAGAACCTTCTGGGAAGAAAGGAATTCTTGTAGGCTACAGTGAGACATCAAAAGCTTACAGGATATACATTCCAGGACAGAAGTCTATTGAGATTAGTAGAGATGTCACATTTGAGGAAGATGTTGCTTACAGAAGATCCAAAAGCACTCCTATGGAGATTGATGAAGAAGAACCTCCTCAAGATATGGAAGTTGACCATATTCCAGAGAACCTAAACGAGGATATAGAATCTAAAGAAGATATTGATCCAGCTGAGCCTTTGGATCCTACTGATGGGCCCCTAGACATTGTGATTGGAAAGAAAAGACCTCTTTGGGCTCGTAGGACAATGCAGGAAGCAAAAAGTTTTGCAGCTCCAAGAGGAGCTTTCAGAGAAAGCAAGAGACCTCACAAGTTCTCTAGTTATGTCGCCTTGATGAGTCAGATTATTGGGTCAGAGCCTTCAAATGTTGAAGAAGCTTCTAGTCAACAAGTATGGAAGGATGCCATGACTGAGGAGTATCAGTCCATACTTAAGAACGATGTTTGGAATATAGTTCCTAGACCCAAAGACAAATCTGTGGTGTCTTCTAAGTGGCTCTTCAAGATCAAGCATGCAGCTGATGGGAGCATTGAGAAACACAAGGCTAGATTTGTGGCTAGAGGGTTCTCACAAAAAGAGGGAGTTGACTATGAAGAAAATTTTGCTCCTGTGGCTCGATACACATCTGTTAGAACCATCATTGCTATTGCTGCATCTAGAGGATGGAAGATTCACCAAATGGATGTAAAGACAACTTTTCTGAATGGCATAATAGAAGAAGAGGTTTACATTGAGCAACCAGAAGGATTTGAGGTGCATGGGAAAGAGTCTCATGTCTGCAAGCTGAAGAAGGCCTTGTATGGTCTTAAACAAGCTCCTCGTGCTTGGTATGAAAGAATTGATCAGTATCTTTCAAGTCTGGGTTTCTCAAAGAATGATGCAGATTCTAACCTCTACTTCAAAGTAGTAAATGGTGAAGCATTGATTTTGGTTTTATATGTTGATGACTTGATCATTACTGGTGAAGAACATCTAATTCTAAAATGCAAGAAGGAATTAGCTTCAGAGTTTGAGATGAAGAATCTAGGTCTTATGCATTACTTTCTTGGCTTAGAAGTTTGGCAAAAGCCAGATGAGATGATTCTAAGTCAAGGCAAGTATATTGTTGACATTCTCAAAAGGTTTGGTATGATTGACTGCAAACCTATGTCTACACCCATGGAGACTAATCTAGATAAGTTGAAAGAAGCTGCAGCTAGTTCAGAACCAGTGGATTCTACGATGTATAGATAGTTGATTGGTTCGTTGATGTATCTAGTTAACACTAGACCTGATATCTGCTATGCAGTGAGTGCACTTAGCCAGTTTATGTGTGAACCAAAGCAAATACATCTTGTAGTAGCTAAACATATCCTGAGATATTTATGTGGCACAATTGGATATGGGTTGAGATATTCTTCAAACGTGGATTTGGAGCTGCATGGTTTTACTGATTCTGATTGGGCAGGATGTGTCTCAGATCGGAAGAGTACCTCTGGTTGTTGCTTCAGTTTGGGGACTGCTATGATCTCCTGGTGTAGCAGGAAACAGTCTTCAGTGGCCTTGAGTACAACTGAAGCAGAGTATATAGCAGCTTGTGTGGCAGCTCGTGAGGCAGTGTGGCTTCGTAAGCTCCTTGCAGGATTGTTTGGACAATCAATGGAGCCTACTATTATACACTGTGATAATCAAAGCTGTGTGAAGCTTTCTGTCAATCCCGTGTTTCATGACAGAACAAAACATGTTGAGATCAAGTACCACTATATTAGAGATATGGTGCAAAGGAAAGCTATACAGTTGAGGTATATCAGCACTGAAGAGCAAACGGCAGACATTCTCACCAAGCCTCTCGCCAGGATTAAGTTTGTGTACTTCCGAGAGAAACTTGGTATGGTGGAGAATGCAGCCTTGACTGAGAAAGAGTCTTAGTAATCAGTGATCCTTGCTTGATAATGCAATTCTCTGCTGAGAGAGAGTTGAGGTGCAAGCCCTTGATAATGCAGTTCTCTGCTGAGAGAGAGTTGAGGTGCAAGCCCTTGATAATGCAATTCTCTGCCGAGAGAGAGTTGAGGTGTAATCCCGTGATAATGCAATTCTCTGATGAGAGAGAGTTGAGGTGTAAGCCCTTGATAATGCAATTCTCTATTGAGAGAGATTTGAGGTGAAAGCCCTTGTTTCCACCCTCTGGGAGAAGCTATGGTGGATGTCATGTGTGTGACTCCATGACAACATCACGTGAGGGAATCCGTGATGATTTTATTTATACCATCTATGGAAGTAGCCATAATGGTTAATATCACGTTGAGGTGATATTCTATTTTGTTTTCATTCTAATATGATGTGTCTTGTGCAGATGGAAGTTCATCCCTAGCTGAGAGGGAGTGTTGATGTTATTGAGCAGCTTCGGTCTGCACTTCCCAAGAAAGAGCACATGAATTGAATGAATAGCCTTCGGCTATTTAATTCATGATCATTATTATTAAATGCAAAGGGCCGACCCTTCATGGTTCGCATATTCTAGTTATAGCTTGGGCCGACTTTATTATATTTGATATTTCCTTATGTGAGCCGACCTATCTTGAAGAGGCGCCTCACTTGTATAAAGGCAAGGTCATTTTTGTCATTGTTACACATTCATTCAAGCAAGTTCGCATGTGTTTGTCAAGAGCAGAATTCGCACTTCAAGAGCAGCAGTCCGATTTCAAGGAAGAACTTATTCATTTGTATCTAGTGCATCTAGAAGAGGTGCGATCTCATTGCATTCATTATTGGCCATTGCTGGGCCTGAGTTGTAAGCAGATTTCTGCCATTGTTCTATATTATAGAAGAGATTCATTGCTGGGTTTTTCTCCCTCAAGAGGAGGGTTTTCCCAGGGTATCTTTGTGTGTTCATTGTCTTATGTGTTGCAATTCTTTTAAGTGCTTTCATTATTCAATCTGATCTAAGAAACTCTAACAGATTATATCATCTAGCCTTACACTTGTGAGATTGGTCTCACTTGCATATTTTATTATTTGGAGTTTGGATTATTAACAACTGCATCAAATAAAATCCAACCTTGAATTGCTGAGTTGGATGTGTTACCGTTAACACTTGCACAAAGTACCCAAAATGTTTTAACCCGTAACATGAATATCATCCACAACATATCTGTATGGCTTTGCCTTTCCATGAAATGGCTTGTTGCACAACATAGAAGATGAACAAATTAGAAGGTAACTGACAATTTTTATTGTTAACTTGAAAGCTCTACAAACACATAATACAAGAAGTTGTCTGTTGTCTACAGTGGCACCTGCACCAAACCTTAATTTCCTACAGGTTTGTAAAGCCAACAAAAGTAGCAATAAACTCTACAGATTGAGACTTTATACATGATTTTTGGATTGAAAACAGATTTTGCTAGATCACTAGTAAGTGGGGAAAATAGCAAGAATGAATATATTCGGAACAAAATTGATTGCAAATGCAGAGTAGCTTTCTTCAGCTATGAATACTTCATAGAAAACATACCTTTTGCAACAATGAATATATTTGAAGTTCTGAACATATCTTAAAAAGAAGTATTATGAAAACATGATACTTGGACAAAAGAGGTGTTATTTGTGTGGCCTGATTAGTGAGTATGGATTAGAAAAGAAAAATACATATGGGTTTTGTTGAAGATAGATAGCTTCGGTCAGATATAAATGATGATTGCATTTATGCATCATCATCATTTATATCGAAATCTCCAAATCCTAAGTATAAATTTTAATCTGCATTCAGAGGTTATTATTTGCAGATTATTGACGTTTCATGTTTCATAGAGGATCCCGATCGAGCATTATTATCGGTGATCATTTCCAGATTGGGTATTAATTATTTTGTGCAAGATAAAGTCTGATCGAACTTAGTAAACATTTATGTTTGTTAAGTAACTAACACCGATTGATGATCGGGTAGTTAGTTAAAGACGAAGAGGCACATCCATGAGACATCCCATGAGTGGACATGCCTCCACTATGTGGAGACATATCCACTCATGGGACGTGTCTCCCATTTACGTATTTAATGCAGATCTGATCCACATTTGGAGATATTGAAATCGATAAATGTTCTGTGGAGGCATGTCCACTCATGGGACGTGTCTCCCATTTACGTATTTAGCAGATCCGATCCTTATTTGGAGATATTGAAATCGATAAATGTTCTGCTCTTGTAGATCGAATACCTTAAAGGAAGATTCAGACTTGCAAATTCATGATCAGTATTTTTCAATATTAATTTGGCATCAACTCCATATTTATTATGTTCATATCTGATCACAAAACAATAGGTTTCTCTTTTCTAATCCATATGGGTTTCTCTTTTCTAATCCATACTCACTAACAGGCTACACAAATAAAGGCTGTCCCTAAGCTGAGTGTTCGTAAGTTTGTAACAAATAAAGGCTGTCCCCATGTGTGGCCTGATTAGTGAGTATGGATTAGAAAAGAGAGGTTTTATTTGTGTGGCTTGATTAGTATGGATTAGAAAAGAGAAACCCATATATAGTTATCATCTCTAATCCATACTCACTAATTAGGCCACATAGATAAAGGCTGTCCCCATGTTGAGTGTTTGTAAATTTACAAACACTCAAAATGGGGACAGCCATGAAACCCATACGCATTTTTCTTTTCTAATCAGGAAACCTGCAAAACCACATAGCAAAGTATTAGTACGGATTACACCTTAGTCAATCAAACTGAATTGCAAAAAACTCATTACAAGTACAAAGTACAAACCAATGACATTTTTCAGACTAGTGCATTTTAATGAGTCTTAATCAATAAAGAATTGCAAAAGACAAAGAATATGGATGACCTTGTTACTAATTTTTGATGTCGTCTCTTTTTTGCTAGATTTCATTCGTATTTTGCTAAAAAAATATGGCTTTTGCAAGTAAAAGAAGTGGTGGCAAACCAAGAGATCCTTGCTGGAAACATGGAACACTAGGTGCAACGTGAGGAGAGGTTATTTGCATCCATTGCACTAGGTCTATCAATGGTGGCATAAACCGACTCAAATACCACCTTGCACAAATCCCTTGCCGAGATGTTAGACCATGTGAAAACATTACTGAAAAGGTTGAGAGGGAGACAAAATCACTCCTTGCAGCATTTGAGCCAAAGCACTCCTTGAAGTTTAGAAGTTGAACTTGTGTTTTGGTCTATGATATGTATTGAACTCAAATTTTTGATTTATATTTGATGGAAATCAGTAATATGCTCTACGATTTAGTATATATATGTGAGTTTTTGAAGAATATTTTTAAAATTTATGTATTTCAAAATGTTCAATAAATTTGCTGAGTTTTAGCTCAAATGCTGCAAGGAGTGTTTTTGCCTCCCTCTCAATCTCTTCAGTAGTGTTTTCAAATGGTCTACCATCTTGGCAAGGGATTTGTGCAAGGTGGTATTTGAGTCGGTTTATGCCACCATTAATAGACCTAGTGCAATGGATACAAATAACCTCTCCTCGTGTTGCACCTGGTGTTCCATGTTTCCAGCAAGGATTTCTTGGTTTGCCACCACTTCTTTTACTTGCAAAAGTCATATTCTTATAGAAAAATAAGAATGAAACCTAGCAAAAAAGAGACAACATAAAAAATTAGTAACATGGTCATCCATATTCTTTGTCTTTTGCAATTCTTTATTGATTAAGACTCATTAAAATGCACTAGTCTGAAAAATGTCATTGGTTTGTACTTTGTAGTTGTATTGAGAGTTTGATTGACCAAGGTGTAATCTGTACTAATACTTTGCTATGTGGTTTTGTAGGTTTACTGATCAGAAAAGGACAAGTTTTATTTGTGTGGCTTGGTTAGTGAGTATGGATTAGAAAAAGAAAAATGCATATGAATTTCATGGCTGTTCCCATGTTGAGTGTTTATAAATTACAAACACTCAGCATGGGGACAGCCTTTATTTGTGTGGCTTGATTAGCGAGTATGGATTGGAAAAGAGAAATGTATATGGGTTTCTCTTTTCTAATCCATACTCACTAACCAGGCCACACAAATAAAACCTCTCTTTTCTAATCCATACTCACTAATTAGGCCATACAAATAAAACCTCTCTTGTCCAAGTGTCATGTTTTCATAATACTTCTTTTTAAGATATGTTCAGAACTTCAGATATATTCATTGTTGCAAAAAGCATGTTTTCTATGAAGTATTAGTAGCTGAAGAAAGCTACTTGCAATCAATTTTGTTCTAGATATATTCATTGTTGCTATTTTTCCCTACTTACTAGTGATCTAGCAAAATCTGTTTTCAATCCGAAAATCATGTATAAAGTCTCAATCTGTAGAGTTCATTGCCATTTTTGCTGGCTTTAGAAACCTGCAGGAAATAAGGTTTGGTACAGGTGCCACTGTAGACAACAAACAACTTCTTGTATTATGTGTTTGTAGAGCTTTTAAGTTTTAAGTTCTTAACAGTAAAAATTCTCAGTTACCTTGTAATTTGTTCATCTTCTATGTTGTGCAACAGGCCATTTCATGGAAAGGCAAATCCATACAGATATGTTGTGAATGATATTCATGGTACAGGTTAAAAGGTTCTGAGTACTGTGTGCAAGTGTTAATAGTAACACATTCAGCTCAACAATTCAAGGTTGGGTTTTATTTGACAGAGTTCTTAATAGTCTAGACTCCAAATAATAAAATATGCAAGTGAGACCAATCTCACAAGTGTAAGGCTAGATTATATAATCTACCAACAAAATCTAAATATAACATAACTGTTAACTCTATGTTAAAAGGTAGCATCGGTGCCTTCATTGCAATATATAAAAGTATCTATTAGAATATGAGATGAATTTGCCATTACTAACATTGGAAATGAATAACAGACTGCCAAAATTTATAGTAATTATCCTCAATCAAAGTCGATCAAAGTCAATCCAAGTATTTCCTTGTTGAATGGCTGTCTAAAAATATCAAGATTTAAAAAACTATAAAACGGAGATCTGTAACATACCCCATCGCGTCGCTATAAAAAGGAGTTGCGGCCTATAAACTCTATCGCACCGCCAAAAAAAGGAGTTGCGTCACGGAAAATGAAATTGCGTCACTTGTAAATAGGTGAAAAAAAAGGTCAACTTAAATCAAGGTTTTAGATATTTTTGGGCTGATTTTGGTTGAAATATCGCAATTTTCTAGCGATTTTTTGCCCAAAATGTGTCGCGCTTTTTTTAATAACTTGGCGCATTTTGCAGTACTCGGCTAAGGTTTTAACCCAAAAGTACTTGTGAGTTTTGCAAGGATGCACCGAGTTTTTCATCCATGGTCTTCACTTTGTTCAAGGCATCGTTTGGCACCATTTCACCATTTGAAGCTACTAGAAAGTTGATGAGCGTGTGATTTCTTCTATTTATCCACACTTGATAATATGGAGCATCTGTACTTGTGCCAATGTTTTTTTTGTTTTTCCACAATTGTCTCTATTTGTGAAGTAGGCACCTTGTACCCTTCCTTTACAACAGTCGAGACCGTGGCCAAATTCTTCCAATATGGGTTTTTTGCCATGTTGAAGGAAGGCTGTTGCAGTGCCAAGAATTTGTACACACTGATTTCTTTGTCATACTTCTCCTTATTCCAACCTATATCTTAAAGTGAAGATTGTGATCTTTGCATGTTTTGCAAAACAAGGAACCCTGAGAGTGGATTTTGTTGGAGCTCAATGAATTGGATTTGGAGCTTGTAATCTGTCTATTTGACTCTGATTTGCATGTATTCATCATTTCTAGTTTCTATAATGACTGTGAATGTCATCATCTCTTTTTTTTTGGTTTATCAATGAAGAGGCTATGTTATCTCTCATACAATCTTTGACTTAGTGTTTGGATGCAATTTGATGTTGTGACCATCAATCCTTGGAAAGTGGTATTTGATGCAATTGAAGCATCCACTCATCTTCAACCTACAACAGTTGCAAATGGTTGATGTTGTGGTTGGTCTTGATATGCCATGTTTCCAAGTGGCTTCCCTGTTGTACAATCATTGGTATTGAGAAAATAAGAAAAACAAATTTGATCGCTGCAAATCCTAGCATTGAAAAACTAAAAAAAATGCAGAACTGTGGCTCTTAAAAAATAAAAATAAAATACAAATTTTAAATGGAGATACCCTAGCTTCCTAGCTTTATTTGAATACACGTGAAACATGAATAAACATGTAAGAAAAGGACTTGGAAATGTAAAAGAAATCTGGAAAAGTTTGTAAGAAAAATGTTTAAAAAAACATACTTGAAGTTGAATCTTTTAAAATTGTAGAAATCTTGCTTCCAGAATTGTCTTAAATCACCAGAAGAGAAGTTCAGAGGAGATGAAATGCAGGTCAAGTAGGGTTTTCAAAGGTGAAAAAAGAGAGTTTAACCTGCACTTTGGGCACATATAGGCCATAGGCTGTTTCACAGACTTGGATGGTAAGGCCTTTAACTTGCTGAGTATGCATGGGCTGCAAGTATTTGCTGTGAGTCCATGCCTCAGACTTGTGCCAGCACAGCTGTGAGTTTACTGGTGGTTTTCTCGGCCCATGTTTTGACTTGTGAGCACTGGTGATTTTCATGGGTATGGGCATATGGGCCTTTAGTAATTTAAATATAAATAAGAGAACAAATTTTTTAACACAATTTCTGAATTGGCCTTTAGTATGGATATATGGACCTTTAGTAATTTAAACATAAATATGTGAACAAATTATTGTGCCCAAGGGTATGTTGTATGTTGCTAGTTTTTAATGAGCCACCTCTGAAACTAGACAATTTGTGCCCATGAAGCAGTTATAAGAGAATGTTGTTATCTGAAGGGATGTGCTATAACTGAACTGAAGGGGTTCCTCATAAAAGTGTCCTAAAGAAATTATCTTCATCATGACTCGTTGAAAAGTGATCTTGCGGACTAGGAAGTGGGTCTCCTTGTGGTGGAGCAACAGTTATTCGAGGGATCTCATGAGGAGTTCCAGACATATCAATGCTAGTTTTTATCATCTAACTGATCAGGACTTTTTTCCTGCCCTTCACACCAAAGAGAACATTTGGTTGTGGAGCTTGATTTTATATGATAAGTAGCAACTGCAACATCCATCTCTGATGTTTTAGCAGATAAGCTTCTTCATCTTCAACATTTAAAAAGAGGCTTCTGTCTTACCACTAGAGGTTTAGACGTGTTTGTTTCAGAACTCCTATTGTGGCAGAGAGAGAGTGAGTGTGTATAAAACAAAAGTTGGTTTTAAGTGATATTTGTATATTCATATTGTAGAATAAGAGGTTTGCTCATGTCTAATTTGGAGGTTATTTTTGTAGAATAAGGGCCTTGGATTTTCTAGTCATGGATATTAGGAATCAGGATTATTGTATAGTTTGATTACTCCTCAGAAACATCACTGGGCATTAGGATTATTGCATACTTTATTTACTCAGAAACATCTCTGGGTATTTCTAACATTATTGATCATTTTTATGTACATATTACTGAACCAATGTCACAGATAGATGTTCTCAATTTACCTTAAATTTATTCATTTTGTTTTTGTTTAAAGCTACAGTTATGTAGGAAAGAGTTCTGGAGGACTATTATGATTAAGTCAACTTGGAGTAATTTATGATTCTTGTTTGGACAGGTGGATAATTTCATCCATGCTGATATGCATCCTGGAAATATTTTGGTTCGAGTGGGTCAAAGCAATTCCTCAAACAAGCGATTTTTTCGATCTAGGCCCCATGTGATCTTTCTTGATGTAGGTATGACAGCAGAGCTTTCCAATAATGACCGGTTGAATTTACTGGAGTTCTTCAAAGCCGTGGCTCTAAGGGATGGGAGGAAAGCTGCAGAATGTACTTTGAAGTTTTCAAGATTTCAGAGTTGTCCAAATCCAGATTCCTTTATAAAGGTATATTTTGCCTATTATGGTGATTCTTTTGTTTCTTACTATTCTCAAATATGCATATCTGGGAAGCCTTGTTTGATTGATACATTTTTAATGACTGGAGATGATAATGTGTAAATGTAGGTTGGAATTGCAGTTGTGTCTTCTATCTACTTTGTTCCCCTTTCCTTCCTCTCATTTATCTCAGATTTGATTTTTGTAGGCTTCCTTTATTCCATCTTCTCAAATTTTCGCAGGGACTCTCTTTGTGGATGACTACACATAATTGTGACACTTTCCTAAAACTTTGTTATCAGTCCATTATATTCATTGACAACCTTATCCTATCTGATCAAGAGGGCCCTCAAATTGTGCTATTGAACTACACAATCTGTGCAGATTTGCTGTCTCCAAAGGTCTAACATAGAAATATGTTTATCTAAATTAGGTTATCTTGGAGTGGGTATGAGAGAAAAAGAATTTGGTCTACATGAAACTGCTAGATAATTTTAACATCGGGGTTATTGTAGTGCCTGTATACAGGTCTACCTATGATCAGTATTTGGATTGGGTATGCTGAACCCATGCCACTGTTTAACCCATAGTTTAAAATCTCAGACTTGGCAAAAACTCAGCAGATCCAAATTTGACTTGGACTTGGCGACTTGGCAAAAGCTCAGAGAAATTTCTGAACACTAAAATACACAAATTTCTAAAATAATCTCTAAAAACATGCATAAAACTGAATTTACAGAAGTTATAAGGAGTTTTTCCTTCATTTAGAGATCAAAAAACAAGTTCAATGCACATCATAGTCTCATGATTATAAATTACCAATCCATATTATTATTTTTACACATTTCATCTATGGAAAACATGGGCCCAAGACGAATTTTATTTTTAAATTTTTTTAAAGCCAGAGCAGAGACCTGGGTGTGGCAGCTCCCAGCGGGGTTGAGGGGCAGTGCCCCTAGTGTGTTCTCTCTAGTGATACAAGGCGGGGTTAAGGGGAGAGCCTGCCACCAGGTCCAAACTAAAGTCTTCGAGACCACATGGACCTTCAGGCTTGAAAGTTTTGATGATTTTGTCAATGTGTTTAATAAGTGAGATGAAAGAAAAAATTGTGAAAAATGACTGTCATTATGTGACTGTAGGTGAGTTTTTCCCACTGATTCATGAGTAACTTGCTGAGGACTCACTGAAACTTGGCCCTGCAAATTAGCGAGTTCAAGGTTGAGGAACTCAGCTTTAAAAATCACTCACACATTGTGCGAGTGCTCAGTGAGTTTTAACTCCATGGATTAACTGATTCCACTTGCAGTGTTGCAATGCATTACGTCTGTACAATTCATTACTTGTTCACACAACTCTTTACATTTTCTCTTCCTCTCCAATTTGATATTTAGTCAAGTTATAGAAGTTTTATGGGTTTATTGGTGAGGTGCTTCAAAACCAGTTTTTGAAGCTATTAAGTTCTCATGAAACTTATTTTTTTTCTTCATTTTGGTGCAGCAAGCTGTAATGATTCAATCCTGTTATTTACACTAAAGTGGGTTTTATATAGGAAGTGGAGACTTCATTCAAGTTTTGGGGTTCACCAGAAGGGGATGTGGTACATCCAGCTGATTGCATGCATGACTTGCTTGAGCAAGTAAGACGCCACAAAGTGAACATTGATGGAAATGTATGTACTGTGATGGTGACAACATTGGTTCTTGAGGTATGTTTAAAAGAGTTGAGAAAGGATCTTAGTGAGCAATTTCTTGATTGTGAGTATTTGGTGACTAATGGGAATGGTATCTTTATACAGAAAGTTTCTGAATTCTTTTGACCCACCTTTATGGTGACAATTTTATTTTAATTTGGATTTTGCAGGGCTGGCAACGTAAACTGGATCCAGATTACAACATAATGGACACTTTGAAAACTCTTCTTTTCAGAGTTGATTGGGCAAAATCTCTTTCCTATACCATTGAGGGACTCATGGCCCCGTGATTGTCATAAGAGCTAGTTGGTCTAAATTGCAGGACAGCCTTATCAATACATTTTTGGCATTCATTTGACACTTCAGTTTTTTTCTACACAATAATGTTGGAGTATCTCAAAGGGCATTATATGGACAAATGGTGTCGCTAGAAGATTGGACAGACTTTTGCTGTTCAAAATTCAAACCCTGATCTATTAACTCACAAATTTTCCCAATTTTGAATATTTGCCATTTCTTCTCAGAGAGCTGTCAAACCTGCTTAAAACTAAGCAGATAAACAATGTAAAGCAGGTACGGCGATAGTTTTTTATAAATTTTTGAAAATCTCCTCAAGTATTGTGGAGTACTAGCTGATTTTTCGGCAAGCCTTGTACAAAATTGAAGATCTTCAACATCTTTCTTGTATCATGTAAATTATAGAGGCTCGGTTTTTGGAAAATAATATTATTTTGTGAGCTCATGTTAGCTTTGCAAGATTTGTGGACCCATTTTATGTATTTGTCACGTGAAGTTTTACTTCCACTAAGTCAACCTTTTCCAGCTCTCATGGAAAAGCTTCTGTTGACTGAATGCTGTGTGCTTTCTTAAGGAGGTTCATTGCAATAACTTTTTGGTGTTACATCTTTTCAATTCCCAATTATCTGTGGCCAAAACATTCATTGTAACTGTTTAATTTGCCTTAAGAGACCCTCCCTGAATTCTTATGCCACTTGAATGTGTTTTGCTGAAATGTTCGTTTTAGCAAGTACCATTCATCTGATTGTTAAGATGAATTTGCTTATAGCGTTATTACAACTTACCTAAGTTCATCATCCAGTATGTGTAATGATGTGTCTCTTTAAGGTTTTTGGTAGCGATGAGGAATATGATTTTCCCTTTTCTTGGCCATAGATTGAGTGCCTTTATGTAATCAGCTTTTTATCAGACCACACAGAAAGAAGAATTTTGAACTCTATTGTCTAGTTGGAAAACATTTTAACAAGTAAAACAGGGAACAGATAGAAATTTTAGTTGGGATCTTTCCTGTAGCTTTTTTATTGGCTTTCATGCTTTGCATGAAATAGAGCAAAGGATTTTCTGTGAAAATGCATTTGATTTTGTGCAACGATATCTGGGCAAGTTGTTCGGGAAGCATGGTCTCATGCTTAACAGCTAGGTTCAAATATTGCTGTATCACACTTTAGTTGTTAGGCTCACGTTGGGGACCAGGTGGTGAACTGCATCGAAGTTGCCATAGCATCATGTTGAGCCATGCATAGATTAGGGTGTTTTACTAGGATAAAAGAGGTTGATGAAAAGAAGATTCATGCCTTTATGTGATTCTGATTCTGGTTGTTTCTATTAAATGCCTCTAGCAATGTAAATTATTAGAAACAAGCATATGGAGTTTAGATTGGTGATGCTGCAATACAAATTCTGCCTTTGCACATAGCACAAATAAATCTTTCAATTAAATTTTGAGTCTAATTTAAATCACATTTAATATGTAGTTAAGGTCATCTAGTTGGGACTTATCTAAGGGCACTTCATAATATCATCTGTAATTTCTACTACTGTTGGAGTTGATTTCTCAACCCTATAGTTCTCAAAGATCACTTGCAATCAAATGCATGTTATAAAATAAAGAAAAAACAATAAAATTTCTATGGAGGTCAAAAAGATGATGAAAAAAAAACATGAATCATAATGATGTGTATTATATAGTAATAATGAATTACTTTCGATAAAGTATATATACCTTAGATAGAACTTTGGGTAAGGATTTAAGTTAAATCATGATATGAAATGTATTCCTACAATTTTTAAACAAAAAAGCACGACTTAAGTGAGTTTAAATACGCTAATGTGAAAAAGAACCTAATAATAAAAAATAATTATGAAAAATATTTATAATCTTGACACTCCCCTTTAAATGCAACTTAGGGAGAAGCTAAAACCTCTAATAATGAATGCTTAAAAATAAAAAGAGAGTTTCGAAAATTAGGTTTGATGAGGTAACCATATACAAATGAAAAATAATCTTTCATAATTGGAGAAAAATAGGTAGGAAACTTCATTAGAACTCTTTTTCAAAAGAGAGATGTGATGAACTAAGTAGCTTCCAAAACAATGCCTTGAAGATGAAAATGAAGAACACCACCAAAGCATGAAGAAGCTACAAATGATTGTTGAAAGAGATTGGTATAGTGTTGTAATTGAAGAACCTCTTCTAAAATTATGATGATGATATCACGTGACCAAGAAGACAAGAATCTGCATGAGTGATTGACGCTACTAAAACAATAATCAGATGGTTAAATAAGGTCACAATCTAATAGTTGAAAATATAGATGGCAAGTCAATTTGCGCAAATGATCCCAATGACACTAGACCAATGCAAAGTATACTACAAGTTAAAATATAAGGGACAATAGTTTGAAGAGATTGGTCAATTGAAAGTGGAAGGTCGCTTCTACAAACATATATGCAAGAGTATATCGTATGTGCTCCATCACATGAAATGCATGGGTAACCATCAATTACATCTGCCCAGTAAATAGTAACAAAAACAAATACATAACTCATTCCAAATCAAAACTAAGGAAGCATTAGCACCAGTAGTATGATATCCACTCATAATGTTAATAAGGGAGAGATGACAAGCCCACTAAAACTATCACAATGTAGTGTATGGAGGAGAAAAAACATCATAATGTGTACAAAATGGTACTTGCAATTGAAAAAGGGTGTACAAAATAATACACTTGCATGAAGGTAGACAAGGTTGTGT
The DNA here is from genome assembly GCA_007115665.2 of Sequoiadendron giganteum. Lineage (NCBI taxonomy): Eukaryota > Viridiplantae > Streptophyta > Pinopsida > Cupressales > Cupressaceae > Sequoiadendron > Sequoiadendron giganteum. Next base: position 616,758,505 of record CM021104.1, read on the forward strand.
TTGCAAATAACAAAGCACACATAACAATCCCTTTATGACATTATAAACTAGTACGAGTACAAAGAATGACATACCATGATGTGCAAGATCCCCGAAATACATGTACAATAGTGACACTCTATCTTAGCGTGTTTACAAGTGAAAAAGTGTATTCAATAGATGTTCACAATGCGTAGAAAGGATCGAATGTTGAAACAACATATGGTTGAGTTGAAATGAAGTCATTTCATGCTAATAATTTTTTTCTAAGTTCTGAAATATCAAAGCAATCAACTAGAATGTTAAATAATGATAAACTAAATAAAATATAGTTGGAGTATATTTTGGAAAAACTGCATGGATAATTATTAAGAGCTCTAAAATACCTTTCTAATGTCATAAAATTTGCATAAATCGAAGATCTAGGCAAAAAAAGAGAGCTTAAGAGAAAAAATGAAGATTTTAAATTTAATAGGTGATAAAATGTACTGACAACAAAATTTGAGGAAAATATTTGCACCATTGGAAATTGTTCAAAATTAATTTTTTGATGATATCTTGTTTGCCAATTTTCGACATCGTATGCCCAAGTTATGCTAAAAAGAAAAAATAGATCTTTTAGGGCATGAAAAAGAGTTGGTGCTCTTCTGGGTGGTACCATGTTGATGTCAATAAATTGGCTATCGGAATATGCTTTATCTATTAGAATATTCCTTGTTATGTCAAAAAACCACCACATAAGTAAGAAATTACTGTAAAGATTTAAAAGTGGTTTGAGGTGAGCAAGAAAGAATTTTCAGGAACATAAGGTTGTTTCATGGGAATCACTAGGGGTTTATGTTGCAATTGATGCTTGGTCTCTCAGTGCCCAATGTCAATGGCGGTGGGCAAAGAGTGGGGAGGTTCCACTTTCGGGGGCTCGCAGTGCCCAAAAACAAAGAATCACTAAAAACCTTCGACAATCGAGAAACACAAATTGGTGAAAAAATCCTTCAAAAATAAAATCCAAACCCTTAAATCAATTTTATATCGATATGGAATCGTACATTGGCGCAATAAGATGTATAAATTAAAAAACTCCCACTATTTTTTTAGTTGCTACTATTTTTAGTAGGTAATTGGATTTTTACATAGGTTTGCACAATGATTGCACATTAATGATGGTGGTGCATGTCACTATACAAATTTTACGACCATATGGATTTTGTACAACTATACATATTTTTTCCTTGGGTGTGGTGCCCATAAAAAAATAGCTCATTTTTTACTCAGATTTTGACAAATTGATAGTTTATCTTAGGGTTTTTGGGTGTTTTGGATGCAATGACAAGGTCCATTTTTTTTAGCATACACCATTTAAACCCTTGAGATCAAATCTCTTAAAAATGGATATGAAATTATAAATTTGGTGCTCTAATACTATGTTGGAATTGATTTTTCAACCCTATCACCTAGAATCAAACATTTGTCATAGAAAAAATAATAATAGAATTGCTATGGGGCAAAAAGACTTTTGATACAAAAAACATGAATCATAATGAATGTGCATTATACAATTATAATGGCGTGAATTTGCACCCTTGGCAAATTCCCTATTTATTTTACCTTTACTTTAGACACTATAAGTTCATTGATGCAAGCCCTGACATTGTAAGCTTTTCCCATTTGTGTGGCCTTGACTTTTTGCATCAATGGAGGAATCTTTGTCGGGGACGTCCGTAAGGACGTTCGCATGCTGCGCTAGCATCCTGATAGGATTTTTGCCCCTAGAATTTGCATAACTGTTATGTCTTTGGTTGGCTGCAAAGGTAACAACTTTTGTGCTTCCTTGATCAAGGAGAATCGACCTTTTACCTCATTTCTTGCATTCAAATTCTAATTATTAGACCTCTTCACATTCTCTATTGACTCTCTCTTCATTCTTTTCATGCTCTACACACTTCATACTCCATTCTACACACTTGGTTCTTGCTTCTACACCATTTCTCTTGCTACTACAAGTTCTTCTCTTGGCTTCAACAACACATTCTTTTTGCAACACCATTGCCATCATTGGATTGTCAAGCTTCATCTTCTCTATGCGGTGGTGCTATTTTCTTCCTTCTACTATTGGCCTTGAGTGCTCGTAGTTGGGGAAGGTAATATTGAATCTTGTTGTTTTGGTTGCATCATCGTGCTTTTAGAGTAGCATTTTGTTTGTTTGTGCTCTTTATTTGGTTGTATCATTTCTTTTCTATTCTCTATCGCTTTCTCTATCTTATGGCGTTTTGGATTTTTGTGGAGGTGGGAACACCAAAACAGGGGTTTGACTGAGGCGGACTTCAAAACACAGCCCCAACATTTTTTCATTCTTATGTGTGTAGGTGCAAGTTCGCTATTTGGAATCAACTAGAAGATTGGGTTGTGTGCGAAAGGTACATTTTCCTTACTCTTTCTCTATCATTTTCACATTAGAATAGCTTAAAGTATTCTTTGCTTTTTGTACTTTCTTTGTAAAACATGAAAACTTTGTTAATCAGGTCATTAGTAGGCCCTTAGCATTTTCTATCTATTTTCTAGACTCCTATGTGTACAGGACACTAGCGTGCCACGTTGGAGTCCGACTCTCGCATTGTTGTCCTCAGGCAATGAGTTGTCTGGTCTATAGTCTGAAACCTTTGAGGTCGGCTCACCTAGTTTTAAACACACTCATCTTTAGTAGAAGGAAAGCGGTGCATTGTTTGCCCTTCCTTTTCAACCTCTCTCCCTCTCTCAATCTGTCAAACTATCTGAGGTAGTTTAGGGCAGTTCATTCCTTGGGACTCTCCCGTGACCTAGAGCCCTGAGGGTGATGAATCCCCCTACCCTACAATTTTGGTGAACCTGACATGAACTTATTTTTGTTTCTTGGTATCGAGGAACCTTCTCTCGTGTCTTTGGTGTGTTGTATATTTGTGTGTTGTAGGGCGTGTAGCCTTGCAACCCAATCTACGACCCCTATCTACGTAGTTAGAAGGGATCTTGGATATTTAGAAGCAAAATTCAGGTAGGTCACTGTCTAATTGTTCAATCTTCTACATCATCTGAAGTAGTCCCATCTGAGTACATGAATATGGTTTCATTCACGCGTACTCCCCTAAAAAATTCAAGTGCTACACCTGACATAATATTTACCTCGTATGACAAGCCTCTCAATAAAGAGCTCTCCCCTTTATACATCCCTGCTTGAATCAATGGAAATTTTGTAACTAGCATTTTAGTTGATTCGACGAGTCAGGTTAATGTGGTAACAGAGGAGACGTTCATAAACAATTGGCATAGGGAGAGCTACGAAGAGTCGAAGAACACCCTTTGTACGCATGATGGACTATCTATCACCCCTTTGGGTTCTATTTCTCTTTCAATCTTGGTATGATCCAAGATTGTTGATGCTTCTTTTGTTATCATTCTTGAGTTTGACTTATTCCTAGTTAGGTTGGACATCCTTTGGCTTTCCTCTATGAATGGTGTCACCTCTGTGGTTCATAAATGTTTAAAATTCATTCATGAACGTTCTGTGCATGTATTGCACGAAACTGTTTATAAATCGTTGGTGTCTTGTGGGGATTTTGCACTGGATCACTTTTAGCCTACCTTGATTGGACCTCTCCCTTCTAGGGGAAATTTGCTATATAAGGCTTATATAAGAATGAGACTAGGGGCTCAATGTCAAAGGTTAGTTATTTGATGTCCCCCTATGCAGTCTCTGTGAAGGCTTCCATGATCGCGCAACAACAAGATGCTTCCTCTTCCTGACAATAGGGGAAGGAGAAGCTTGCTCGTGCTCAAGGGCCTTGTTCTTCCATATCATTTGCTCTCGCTTCTGCTTCTCGCCCTGTTGTGGCATCTTGCTCCCATGCCTTGCATGAGAAGTTTAATGGTGCCCGAATGGAGAAAAGCGAAGCGCCAGGTCTTTGAACTTCCTATTTTTCCCATGGTTCCTAGGCCCATTGTCTATGTCAAGGGGAAAGGTCCTCATGGGGCTGCTCCTGTGTCTTGGCCTCCACAATATCCTACTATTACTCTACCTATCCCTAAGGTAGAGAACAGGAAGAGTTCTGTCGTCAAGGCGCCAGTTTTTGTTTCTCTTCCTGTAGTTGCTTTTACCCCTGCACTTCCTCCTCTTGCTCCTACCCAAGAGCCTACCCTTCCACCAACCACGGTTGCAAAGGATACTCCTGGGGTTGAGCAGCAGCCTCCGGTCTCTTCTCAGGTTGCGACTTCCAATGCTCGTAGTCAACGAAACTGACTTGCACATGAGCGCAGGCGAAAGGCTCTAGCCATTGATTTGCATCATAAAAGATATAGGGGGAGCCAGTGGCCCCTATTTTCGTGACTTGTTCTATTCCTTTGTTCTCTCCCACTATGATTGCTTCAGTTCCAATCACTTTTGTTCTGCTCCCAACTCCCTCGATAGCTGTTGATGATCCTCACCCCAAAAGAGTGGAGGTCTTCATTGCTCCTTATGTAGAGCCTCCTCTTTTGATGTCCCTCCTAGACATCCCTCCCTTTTCTCAGCCCACCGACACGTTGAACACCACGGTAGTGTCTGCTACGACTTTGTATTCTTCCTCCTCGATTTACGCTTCTTCTATGGGGATTTCACATCCTTTATTGAAGCACAAGCTAGAGGATGATCTCGCTTCAAGTGGAGGTCAGAAGAAGGGGTCACCTTCTTTGAAAGGGAGTGATGTCTTGGCCTATGCCATCCTTGTGATGGAGGTGGCCCTTTTGTCCCTTGAGTTTGTTACTACCCGTCTTGATGAGGTTGGCAGTGGATCTTGGGCGCCTCCTTCTCCCACTCAGTTAACACATGACACTCCAATAAAGTGCATGTTTAACTTGGTGGATGATATCCCAACATTGTCCTCGATCGATGACCTTTACCTCACAAGAGCTCAGTGAAGAAGACCTTGAGGGTCCTTCTTCCTTGGCCCTTGTTGCAAGGGAGTCAAAGGGTACCACCCTTGCAGGCTCGTCCTCCTTCCTCCTATAATGATCTAGATTGGGAGAAGGATGACCTATTGGTCGATGAGGAGTAGGGTGGTACTTCTTCTTTATATGTAGATTAGATTGTTTTTTGTGCTTGTGTTCCCCCTGCTTATCTTTATGTGTTTTTGATCTTGCCTGAAGGACCCTTGCTACCCTTGTAGGTGCTTGGATACAAGCACAGATAAATTTTTTGTGAACTTCTATGTGTATCATCATTCTTCTATATGTTGTGAAATCGCTTTTCAATAATTGGGGATGATGCAAAGTGTTGAGGGCATTTAAGCCCTCTTCCATGTTGACCCAATTTTTATTTTTATTTTGTCTTCATGTGCTATTCTTCATGATCTGAGTACTTCGAGGATTGATTATTATTCATCATACAACACATTATATTTATTTGTATCTATGAACAAATATGATCTCGAGATCTCAAATCCCCTTGTCTCTCTTTATTTCATCTTTGTTGCTTCTTGATGTTGTGGTTCTTATGTGTTTTCCCTCGTGTGTTTGTGAAAACACACCAAAAAATACATCTCATCATGTGTTGTGTGCCACAACATATCTACCTCTCCTTTCTCTCCTTAGGATGCCATATGCTCCTTTGTGTAGCACACCATCCTAAGGGGGGGCTACCATGATCTAATTTTCAATTTTGGTGAGTTCTTTCAAAAACGATTCTTTGGTGTTAAAATTTTCTTTAAAATGAATTCCTTGATGAAAGAATCCCTTATTGAAACTCGTCATTTTCCAAAATTATGAATTCTCTCAAGAATCTTGGATGAAATTTTCTTTCAAAAAGGGTCTCGTATGTGAAAGAATTTGAAAACTTTCTTTTGAAAAGGAGCATTCTTTCCAACGAGTTCCTTAATGAAAGGATCTTTCAAAAGGATTCCTTCATGATAGAATCATTGTGGAAAATGTGATGTTTTTCAATCAAAGTGTTCCTTTGAATGGACCCCTTGGTGTCTTGAAGGATTCCCAAAGGGATCCCTTTGAAAACTTCTTCAATTGCATTCTCTGGTGTTCTGCAAAAAAATGAGCATTTTGTATTTGATATTCGATGTCGTTGTGTCCAACATCGTATATCCTCGTGTCTAGCGTGGGAGTAGCCCAACTAGACCTATCTTTTTTGTGACTATTCCGCAATAGAGTTTGCAATAGTCGCTACCTTACCTAACTAGTGTATCTAATCAGGTTATGTTTTATCATGTCGGCTTGTGTCTCTTATAATTTTTTGCCTAACATGTTTTTAGTGAGATCACTGCTTTCTTTGTAGGACTGAGAACTTGTGGAACCTCCTTTGTTTTCCATAGCTTTGCAAGATTGAGAACCTGTGGAGCCTTCTCTTTCTTTCATGTCTAGGTGCACCAGATGAAAGATCTACTTCCTTGACGCTATTGATATATTCTCTTCAATCTCTTTCTACTTTAGCTTGCATTTGCATTGACACATATGATCGCTAAAGTGGGGAAAAGTGTAATGGCACAAATTTTCACCCTTGGAAAATTCCATATTTATTTTTCCTTCACTTTAGAAACTATAAGTTCATTGATAAAAACCCCGCCACCATCAACTTTTTCCATCCACCTGGCTTTGTCTTTTTGCATTGATGGAGGAATCTCTGTCAAGGACGCACACATGTCACGTTAGTGTCCTTATAGGATTCCTACCCTTGAAATTTGCAGAACCACTACGTCCCCAGTTGGTTGCAAAGGTAACGACTTTTATGCTTCCTTGACCGGCGAGAATCCACATTTTACCTCCATTTCTTGCATTCAAACTCTAATTCTTGGACTTCTTCACATTCTCTACAAACTCTCTCTTCATTCTTTTCATGCTCTACACACTTCACACTCCATTCTACACACTTGTTTGTTGCTTCTACACCATTTCTCTTGTTGCTACAAGTTCTTCTTTTGGCTTTAACAACACATTCTTTTTGCAACACCATTGCCATCGTTGGATTGTCATGCTTCATCTTCTCTACGTGGTGGTGATATTCTCTTCTTTCTGCTATTGGCCTTGAGTGCTCGTAGTTGGGGAAGGTAATATTGAATCTTGTTGTTTTGGTTGCTTCATTGTGATTTTAGAGTAGCATTTTGTTGGTTTGTTCTCTCTATTTGGTTGTATCATTTCCTTTCTATTATCTATCGATTTCTCTATCTTGTGGCATTCTGGTTGTCTGTGGAGGTGAGAACACCAAAATAGGGGTATGATTGAGGCAAACCTCAAAACACAACCCCAAAATTTTCTCGTTCTTCTATGTGTAGGTATAGGATCGTTACTCTGAATCAACTAGAAGATTGGGTTGTGTGTGAAAGGTACATTGTTCTTTCTCTTTCTCTATCATTTTCGCATTAGAATAGCTTAAAGTATTCTTTTATTTCTATAAATTCTTTGTAAAATTGTGAAAACTCTGCTAGTCAGGTCATTAGTAGGCCCTTAGCATTTTCTGTCTATTTGTTAGACCCTTGTTCGTACAGGACGCCAGCGCGCTGCGTTGGAGTCTAGATCTCGCACTATCATCCTCAGGTAGTGAGCTATCTATTTTACAATCTGAAACCTTTGAGAGCGGCTCACCCAGTACCGAACACACTTATCTTTAGCAGAAGGAAAGCAGTGTGTTGTTTTCTCTTCCTTTTCAACCCCTCTCTCTCTCAACCTATCAAACTGTCTGAGGTAGTTTAGGGTAGTTCGTTCCTTGGGGCTCTTCTGTGACTTGGAGTCTCAGGGATGATGAATCCCCCTACTCTACAACAACAATAATGGATTACCCTTTATAAGAGATTATTAAACCTTGGATGAAATCCTAGGTGAGAATTAAGTTAGATCATGTCGTGTTCTAATCCTATGATTCAAGGCAAAAAAGTACATGATGTAAGTAAGCATAAGTAGGCCAATATTAAAAGGGACCTAATAATTGAATAATTAATTAGGAAAATATATTTTTACTTAACACGTACTTTATCACCATCATTAATGAAAAAGTGATAAATGTAGATAAATGATATTTGTAATTTATACTTTCCTTTCATCATTAGCAATAAGTGTTAATCGATTTTTATTTATTTTTACTTTGAGAAGGAAAATGTCATATTGCTATTACAATAATCTCTGTTGTAATCGATGATAGATTGTGCTAAATTTAGTTGGTAAGATCAATGGTATTTGGGGAGATTGATAACATATATGGGTTACTCAAGGTAGGGTTTTTGTTGTTATATATATATGGGTTACACAAGGTAGGGTTTGTGTGTCTATATGTATGGGTTACATGTGTGTTAATTTTGAAATCTTAGGAATGTGGTTCAAAGCATAACATGAAAGACAATTATAGTTGGATCAAAAATTATCTTTGAAAAAGATGAAGCCTTTAACGATATGTAGTGGAATAGGGTTTAACTTTTGTTCCAAGAAATCTATGGTGGATTGTAATGATATTTTGAAATGAAATTTTGATATTTAATCATTTTAAAAGGGGTTTCAAAATAGGCCTTCTTAACAAACCGTGAGTATTGATACAAATCAATATTGTTAAATTGGGCAAAGAGGTTGTGGAAAATATGGTTGCTTGTGGAATTGTAGAATTTGAAGGCCATGATTTCTAAGTTGTAAAAAAGTCAATTATTATGGATGTGTCAAACTAAATTTGAATATCTAAATTGAAATCTTTACATCTATCTAAACCATAGTTAAAACTAAGTAATTTTAATATACACATTAAGCCCTTTCGCTTAAAAGATCAATATTTAAATGAGCCATGCAAAAACAACAAAACAATGGCTTATTGAGTCACTTAAATATGCATTAATATTTGTTCTAACTTTTGGAGATATAATATGGAAAACACACACCTACATAAATTACCCTAAGAAAATTAATTAAATCACATTGACAAACAAATCCAACTTAAGATAACGAGCTTGGTTTGTGAACATTATTTATACTAAAATTAAATTTTAAATAAATTGTAAACTTAAATGGATTAAATGTGATAGTTGGATTTCAAAGATAGGAAAGTGGTATGCCATAATTGATTTGCTACAATTGAATTTAAGTGCTTCAACACATGACTTTCTTAGGCTTTTGCAAACTAATTGTTTTTTGTTTCCATTCATTCATGAGCATGCAAACTTAATATTTGCAGTCATAGGCCTAAACCTTTCAATTGTAACTTGTTGGAATAATTTGATAGATTGTTATTGGAGATTATTTGTCACAATCTTTTCTGATATTATTTGTGTAATAATTGATGGTATTTTGGAATACCTTTGGAAATTTGTTGAATTATGAGGGTCATGTTCTCCTAAGCTAGACCCCTTCTTGGATTACCTTTATGGTTGAGTGAAAGATTATAAAATAAGGTGTCTACAATGGGCCTAGGATGATATCACAAAAAAGAGAGTAGAATATATGCTCTTTTCAAAATCTAGTATGATTTCAATAAGCATATCTTTAAATACAAACCAAGTACACAAATCAACACAAGCATGCATTAAATTGGCTCACAACGACTATAAAATATAGTCAATGAGATAAATTTTGATTTATTCCAAAAGTTTAAGGTTCAAATATGTGAATATGAAAGTAATTTGGGTTAAGTTTGCACTTGCAAATTTGGTCTAGGATGATAAATGGAGGATCTAGGGATGAAGATAAAATATGTTGGGATAAGTGATAATGGGATTGGGATATAAGAATCTTATGAACCATATTCACACAAGAATATCTAACTCATACAAATATTGTGCATTTCGGACACTCTAATCAAAGTGGATCTTTTGTACATCTCACAAAATACCCCTTTTACTTTTGGAAAAATGAGAACCCCCTTTTGGCCTTAAGCAAGTTCCTAGTCAATGCAATTAGATTTTCACAATCCATATGAAATTAGTTTTGCTACTTTGGATTTGATTGTGTTCTATTTTTTGAACAATGTTTCAGATCACACTCAATGATCCATCATCAGGATAAAGAGTTGAAGAGGATGAGAAAATATTAGTTGCAAACCAGTTGGTTAAGAAGATAAATAGGAGAAAGCGGGGGGGGGGAGGAGGGGGAGCACATCCCACGAGGGAAAGGAATACAAATTTAAATAAAAGAAATGAAGGAAAGAGAGAAATTAATAACAACTAAAAACACTGACCAACTAAGAAATCACATATTGGGGCGGTGGGTCTAGCTCAATTGGCTAAAGCATCCTGTTGCAGGTAAGAGGTCGCAAGGTCTAGTCTCCCCATCATCCCCGTGGTACTCGAGGGCGTGTTGCACCACCGTCACCGGTCATGTGAAATTTTTTTATGAGACACACGAAGCCTAAGTTAAAGATTAGAAATATATAAAATAAAAACAACACAAAGGATTAATGAGCATCAAAATAATATGCAACAATTTAGAAACTAAGTAGGTATATATGCATAAATGTATATTTAAATATAAATATCTATCTAAATATGCAAGAGAAATATGCCTACATATAAATATGAATGCATGCACATGCGAAAGCTTGTGACTAAAAGAATATGAAAGCATGCAAAAAAAGCAAAAGAAAAGGATGCATATAAACATGCAAAATATATATATAAATATAAATAAAAGAAAGAATATGAGAAAATATAAATATATATATGTAGCTATAAAGACAAAAAGAAAGGGAAAATTACACATGAAGGGAATATAAATATAAATATATATCCAAATATATAGAATAAGAGAATAGAGCCAAAGACAATATAGAGGAAAGTAGAAAAGCATAAGGATAAAAATATGCAAATGATAAAAACAAATCAACCAATGAAATCAAAAGAAAAGAAATAAAATATAAAAGCTACAAAATAATACCCAAACAATTATTTAGGCATAATTAGGATATTATTAATGTAAGTAAAAGACAAAAGAAAGAATAAATTTGAATAAATAAATTACCCAAACTATTAAAAATATAAATATACCCATGCAAGATAATATGTTATACCAATAAAGAAAAATAAAATTAGACATAATTAAAATAAACACAATTAGTAAAAAAATAAGAGAATACTAAAGAAAAATGCTATAAAATAAAGCTACAAAGTAAACCTCCAAACTACAATTGAGGCGAATAAAGGAAAATATTTAGGTAAAAATAAGACTAAAGAAATTAAGGAAATTATTTAGGTATATATAAGAAGAAAGAAAGTAAAAACATGAAAGAATCAATATTATATAATAAAAAATATAATAAAAGAAAAAAGAACCAAAGACAATAAATAAGGTGAATTGAATTCCTAAATGTGCGACTATTTAAACATAAACGTACTTGGAAATGAGCTAGAGAATCAAGGACTGCTCATATTGTCACAAAACCACATCAATTATTTCATAATTTCATACAATATGAAGATTTGAGAAGACAAAATACTTTGTTTTATTGATAAAAAGGTATCAAAACTACTTACAAATATGAGGATAACACACTTTTTCTTGAAAAATAAGTCTTTTTACAAGTCTCCTTTGTTGAAAAGTTGAGTTACAATACTTAGCTGAACTGACTTCTAACTGTCCTAGGCGTCCCATTTCTCAATCCAACCATAGGAGACAATATAGGACATGATTAATAATTTAAGACAATTAATGATTCTATTTGCTTGACCTGGTTGCTTTATTCCCACCTAGGTGTCTGAAAATTGCTTCTCCTTGTTTGACTCCATGAAAAGCTCCAAGTAGGCGTTGGTGAAGGGAATCTTGACTTTTTCAATATGTTTTTCCTCTGTCACCTCTTACAAAGACTTTATGTTGTTACTTGTATGTTTTTTTATCATCATTGCCCATTGCATGCTCACTTTTTTCACTGATATCCTTATCACATTGTTGTGATTATTAAATAATGCATTATTGAAATATATCCAAACAATGCAAAGGAGTGGGTACTTTGAAGTGTGTATTATAATCACATTATTGTGATTATTAAATTATGCATAGAGGTTTCTTCGTTGTTGGGTTTTGTTTTGAAAATTTGTTTCAAATTATATACTTTTGCAAATGTGATGTATGTTACATTTCTAAAATTATTTAATCTTCTCTATTTAACTATATCTGGGTTAGCGATCAAGTAATTGTGTGATGAATGAACTAGCAAGCATATTGTACAAATGGGTTTGAGAAGAATGAGTTCTTCCTCCTTGTGCACTCAACCACCTTGCCCAAAAAAATGTAAAATAATATGATTTGTGAGTTAGGAAAAACAAATTATATATTTGAACTTAAACAAAGCTTGTTTTCAAATACCACAAATTATAAATCTTGATCTATATAAGTATATATTTTATTTAGAGTTTTTATAGTTCAAATTTCATTTTGTTAAATATCTATTTTCAATTGTGACGTAGACATCAACTTTTTTGAAATAAAAAGATGTCCAATAGAGATGTCCCTCTCAAATTGAGAATAATTGATAAAAAAATTCTTTCTCTAACTTAATATTTCACAATTTAGCAGGGTTCCAAATATTAAATGAAATGAAGTTAGATGAAACTTCCTACTTATTTTTTTTTTAGATAACTTTTTATTTTTTAAAAATAATGTGGATTTTTTTTTTAAATTCAACAATTCATTTTAATTTAACTATATTTAAACTGTCACACTAGAAAAAAAAACCTAATGCTAGATAATAGGAAAGGTATACGATGAAGTGTCATGTGTCTACATTTAATAATTAAAATAATCAAACAAAGCTATAATTGTAAGCATCTAAATGATGTGGTGTTCAAATCTTCTATAATATTTAAAAAACAATACATTTGATATTTTTAAAATTCAAATTAGAAAATAAAATAACTCTTTAAGTAAATAAAATAATTTAAAAATATAAAAAATATAAAAATTATTACTATTACAATAATTATAATTATATTAGAATATATTATATATTTTTATTATAATTATGATAAAAAGAATATAATACTTAAGTTATTATAATTTTTATTATAACTATTAAAAAAATTATAACTATATAATATAAATAATAAATAATGTATAATTATTATAAATACTATATAAATATTATAATTGAGTATGGAATAATTATGATTATTAAAATAATTTAAAGTGAAGAGATATTATTTGGAGCTACTTTAGTTACTTCAAATTTATTCTATTTTATTTACTTTAAAATTATTTTATGTTACTTTAGAATTATTAAATTTACTACAAAGATGCATAAATGTTATTTTTATTTAAACAATACATCATGTACATTAAAAAAAAAACTAAAATATATTAAACATATTTTTTTAAAGAAATTTAAATTATTAAATCTCTTAAAATCAATAAAATAAAATAATTTTTCATTAAATAACTCTTAACTAAATAAAAATAAAACAACTCAAATCAAATAATATCATTTCAATTAATTATAAAGTAAAATAAAAACTAGCATATATATCTTAAATTTAATCTATATAAATTACATGCGAGATATATCAAGACAATACACGACCCAACACATAACGTGAATTAATATATAATTATACAATATTATTTTATTATATTATTAGGTAAGTAATAATATTTTAGTATATTTAATATAAAAGTTTAATATAAGCTATAGTTAGGGGTCAAGCATGGTTAGGTTCAAAAATTTTATTAGGGTTAAAGTTCAAGTTTAATTGGGGTTAGGGTAAAGGTTAAAATAGGGTTCAATTAGGGAAAAAGTTTTGAGTTAGGTAGGGTAAAGGTTAAAATAGGGTTCAATTAGGGAAAAAGTTTTGAGTTAGGGTTAGGGTAAAGGTTAAAATAGGGTTCAATTAGGGAAAAAGTTTTGAGTTAGGGTTAGGGTAAAGGTTAAAATAGGGTTCAATTAGGGAAAAACCTTTGAGTTAGGGTTAAATTAGGGAAAATATTTGAGTTAGTGTTTGGGTTAAACTATTTCTAACATTAAAAAAACGTTAGGGTTAATGTTTAATTAGGGTTAATCTTAGGATTAAATTCTAAATAAGGTTAGGGTTAGTCTTAAAATAAGATTATGAATTATAGAATATAGTTATGGTTAGTGTTATAAATAGAATTAGGGTTAGGGCTATATTTAGAATTAAAGATATGGTTATGAGTACGGTTAAAATAGGGTTGAAATAGGGTTGGGTTTCAATTAGGGTGAGTGTTCAAATATAATTCTTAGTGCAATAGGCGCAGAGAGTTATCCTTCTCAAGCACCTATTTTCATAATTTTTTCTTAGTGCAGTAGGCACCTCGGTAATGATAACTCAGTGTATTATATATATATATATATATATATATATTAATATTTAATATATATATATATATATATATATATTAATATTTAATATATATATATATATTAATATTTAATATATATATATATATATATTAATATTTAATATATATATATATATATATATATATATTAATATTTAATATATATATGTTAACCCTAATTACAACCCTAGCCCTAACACTTATTGAACTCTAATCCTAACCCTAGATCTAATTAAACCCCAATCCTAATTGATTGCTACTTGAATCCTAACCCTAATTAAATTTAAACCTTAATTGAACCCTAATTTAACCCTAACCCTAATTAAATCTTAATGTTATTTTAACCCTAACCCTAATTATATCATAACCCTAGATAACTCTAATTTAACCCTAATTCTAAAACTAACAATAACCCTTACCCTAATTTAACCCTAAGTCTAAAACCAACAATAACCCTTACCCTAATTTAACCCTAACTCCAACCTTAACTATAATTTAACCATAACCTTGCAAAAATATTATTGAATCATAACCCTGATTGATCCCTAACCCAAATTGAATACTAACTGAACCGTAAGGCCCTAAGTGAATAGTAATCTTAATTGAAATCTAAGCATAACCTTAATTAAACCCTAACCATAATTAAAACTTAATGTTAACTTTAACCCTAACCCTAATTCAAGCCTAATTTTATTTGAATTGTAACCTGGATAATTTGAATCCCTAACCATAATCATAACCCTAATTGAAATGCAATTGTAATTAAACCCCAACCCAAACCTAACCAAACTCTAATTCAAAACCTAATTGTAAATCTAATTTAAGTCTCATCCTAACCCTAAGTCTGATTAATCCATAACCCATGTTGAATGCTAATTGAACCCTAGCCTTAACCCTAAATAGTTATTAATCCTAATTGAATCTTGATTGACCCTAACCCTAGTTGTGCCATAACCCTAACTCTAATTAAACTATAATCCTAACTATTGATGCCAAAAAATGACAAGGTAACAACCTTATGGGAAACTCAGTTTAAGGGGGACCATTTGTGCTAAACTAAGTGACCTCTGGATTTTAAAGAAGTTGGCTTCTTCTATAACTGGGGTTTTCAATGGGAAAAGGAAGAAGATATAAAAATAAAAGATCTAACTAGGGCAATGCACCAAGATTTAGATGTAAGGCATGATGAATCTATCTTTTGGATGCGATTTAAGGGCTCGTTCAGTAATCTGCTATCTCGAAATAACAAACACCAAAGAGAAAGACCTGAATAATTCATTTCATAACATAAAATAATTTACATAGAGATTTATTGAAAAGGAAGAGTCTGAGACATGGTCCTAAACCAATATTCTATTCAAATCATTGAAGTTGAAAACAAGCTATTCAATAACAACACAGTATAATGTTTTCAAATAGTTAAGAAACAGAGAGGCCAAATTACAAGGGTACAGTCTGTGAGTCTTTACAATTATCCAACAAAACAAAAGGCTTGGTGTCTTCCTAATTCTTCTGCAGGTATTCCAAACTTGATTTTGGTTAAAAGAAGCAGTATATATAGCCAAAGGCTTCCATTGCTTGAAGACTTGTAACAAAAAAGATTCTCGATCATGAGCAATGATGTTCACAATAATGAATCATCACGACCGTTGCAAAAATATTTATTTTGAAGCATGAACGCAGTCACCTGTGAGCCAAATGCATCCCCTACGAATGATGGTGGTGGTCCCAGCGTTTGAAAATAGCTAAAGCTCGAGAAAGCACATGTCGCAGTCCCATAGAGCTAGTTAGGACGCATGGCATGCAGTCGGGGCCCAAACTTCGTTCCATCTTTCTTGTGAATGAAATGCCCGATTTGAGGACACGTGGAGGAGCTTTCAGCATATCGACACCATTGTGGGGCCTGCTTAAAAAGTGTACTCGGGGGGGAGGCGATGTGGCATGTGGTCGAGGAGCAAAAGAGAAAGGAAGGGAAACTCCCCTTCGATGAGTGATTGGATGACACATGGAAGCAACGAGCTGAGACCGTTGAAAAGATGGCCGAAGGAATTCAAAAACATCGAGTGTGGTCGAAAGAAAAGAAAAAAAACAAAGCAACCTGAAGGGAGCATGGGATATATTTAATATCCACAACTTTTGGCGACTATCAGGGGCGTTTCGCCTACAGAACAACGAACCCAAAATTTTTTGGTTTTTATGACCAGAGCCTTATTCATTGAGCATCAGAGTCAGAGCTTGGAAAGAGCGGTCTACAAGGGCAACCAGTCGGCTTCAAAAGGCATTGATATGGCGTGCAGATTCTCATGTGCCTCTTGTAGATAGATTACCTCCTTAAAGAGCATTGTCATAGATATCCCAGATTCAAACTCAAGTTGAAAAAGTAGTTGCACGATCTGATGAGTGACACCTTCAATATCATCGACAATAGCGGGTTGGATGAAGCTCTGGAAAGCAAATAAATCCTGCTTCTTCTCCTTGATTATGGCAACAATTTGCTTCGCGGTAGCCACTGAGTCATCAGAAAGAAACAGGGAGGGCAAGCCCATCTGGGTCAGTCGAGAAAACTTTGCCTGCATGAATCCATAGGTCGGCCTAATGTGACTGAGCAACGTTGAGCATGGAGGGTGGCTTTATGGCAACGGATAAAATCCCTTGCAATCTTAGCGGCTGACCTTCGATTTTCAATACCTGCACACACTAGATCTTCATTTGGAATTGTGTACAACCTGTCTAGCAACTTCTCTGCTTCGAGAACCTTTTCCCTTATGAATTGTGGGAATTGTCCCATTGCGTTGCGAACTTCTCTTCTTAAATTTTTTGCCTCCGCCATAAGCTGAAGTGTGGGTTAAAGAGTCAGACATAAAGCCTTGACCCTTTCCCAATAGGAGGCATATAGTTGTTGGGCCACTAAGCAGAGGTTTGACTATGGAGCAAGATTTTGAGCAATTTTATTCAAGAGATTAATCTCTGCATCCTTCATCCCAATCTCTTACGTCAGCCCTGCAATTTGTTATGTGGTAGTGGAGAGTTGCTCCTGTAAGGCCCTCTGTTCGGTAAGCCACCTTTCCTCAGCCTGCTTCGGGCCACAGAATATTTTTCCAGGGAAAGCTTGATCTCCTAGATGTCCTTTCCAAACTCAGCTTGTTGGCTCGCTAGATTTGTTTCCTTCAATTATACTGCTTGCTCCAACTGAGCGCGCAGTCGCTACCATTCTTCGTCCTTTTGATGAACTTCCTTCTTTGCTCGGTCCAATTGGTCTCGTAACTCTTCATTCCTTTGTTGCAGCTCAACCACTTGGTTGGATACCTGGGATTGAGACCTCTCGAGCTCCCATTGTAGGCTAGCCTGGTCTGCCTGCGCATTTTGTTTTAGGCGCACAAAGTCTGCTTCTCGCGCCTTATCCTTTGCTAATAGGACTTCAATTCTTTCTTTGACAACCTTGAGCTCATCCTCCGCCTTCTTCAGCTTGCGACCAGACTTGAGAAATTCAATGGTCACTACCCGCTGCATCTCCTGCATGAGCTCAACTTTATCCTGCAGTCAGGCAACACACAAGTCAAGTCTAACGACGTAGATATCATAGTCATCGGGTTGCATTTCCCCCTATAGTTTGGTGATGTTGGGATGCATGGTTACAAAATGTAATGATTGTTGAGCCTCATTATAAATTTTCTAGACCCTGGGCTCTACTAGCCTTTCAGCATCCTTTTCCTTTTTCTTTTGGAGTCAGAGAGCTCGAGCTTGCTTTGTTATATCGCTCTATGACAAGAATTGAGTTGGCAATCTAATGCGTTTGTCTGCAAAGGGTGTGCCGAGGGGGACATCGAAATGGAATGAGAGGCAGGTGACCTCATGTGTTTTATTCTTTGGAAGGGAAATCAGGAGCAGAGAGAAGGGAGGAATATTCCAAACTATAGGCAATGAAGGCATAGGAGGACTCATGGGAAATGGTGGTGGCAATAGAGATGCAACAGGTTCCATCTGTTGAAAAGTTTGGGCCTGAGTTGAATCAACAAAGAAAATAGGGGCAACAGTTTCAGATACCAAGGGGGCTGTAGCCATAGATGTGGACAGGGCAACAAATGTGGATGTTGACACGGTTCCCACGAAAGATGGAGTAACCCTTGGGGAAGTGAAAGCCATCTGTCTGATATGAGAAAACTAGGAGAAACCACCCGTAGCCATTGTAGCAGGGACAAAGAAAGCTAGGCTAAAACTTGGAGCAATGGGCATCATAGAGACAAAGGAAGAAACAAGAGATTGGGAGCTGAGAAGAGGGGGAGAGAAAGATACCTGAGCGACAAATTTCGTCTCTGATCCCTAGCTCACCATAGCCTCCTGCGAACCTTCTCCGGAAGTTGCATTAATGCGTTGTATTTTTCTTGGTGGAGAGTTCTCCACATCTACTACTTTTGTCAATTGCTGCGTTCCTCAAGGCTTTCTCGCGACCTAGGTTCGGGACTACAAAGACCCTGATTGTGAAAAATTTACCCGTAGCCCCACAATAGTTGTGCCAAGCTACTTTCCCATTTTCTTAGCTTGTTTTGTCGAGCCCTCTCTTGGTTCATTTTCCTTTTGCTTCCCCTTCTCAGAATATTGTGTGGCCTCCTCAAGGTCGGCCTCTTCCGCATTGCTCACATTGGAATCAACATGCTCTTCGTTCCACAGGCTAACAAATCGATCATCGGTGTCGAAGACTGACAGATCTTGGAATGGGGCGATGGGGCGCCTGATCTCCTGATGATAAATCTAGAAAGCATTAATCTATTCTGTTTTCTAGCCATATTCCCTCATTAAACTATTGCATAGGGTGTTCTACCCCAAATTAAAAAAATTGCTACACTTAGGCATTTTGAAGAAATGAGTTAAAGTCTTGTCGAAATCTGTCAAAATTGGGGTTTTGTATGTCTTGCATGGGGGTCATAAACTTGAAATTTTCAAATTCTGACAATCTGGGTCGGTTCAGAAAGATCAAATCTACAAAACCCAGATGTCAATTTTTCAACCCTAAATTTTAGGCAAATTTCTATTTTTAGCAATTTTCTAAAAGTAGAAACTTTTTTTGGGTTTTCTTTCGAAATGGATACTGGCAAAAATAAATAAAAATAGAAAGTTTGGCTTCTAGGGTTAAGACTGATTTTGATTGGCTTAAAATACTCCCTCATCAGGTTGGTGTAGTCAAAATCACGAAAAGATCAGTTTTGCCCTACTAGGTCAATTCTACTTTTTCAGGAGATCCAAGGTCATCAATGGAGGTCAACCACCTGCCAGGTGTCAGAATCATATGTTCAAGCGTCAAACAAAAGAAGGGCGCCCATCTTTTTGAAGGGTCAGATGATGGAGTCAGAGATTGGCTTCCCCAGGCAACGTTGTTCAGTTTCTCGTCAGCTTCGCAGTGGATGTCTTCATCAGCTCGTCTGATCATGCAATCATCTGGAATCTAAGATCAAACAGGGGCCATGGCGAAAGGTGTTTTGAACTCTGAAGGTAAACAATGATAAAATTGGCTAAGTTTGGTGAATCTGGGCACCCTAGAAGGAGAAGGGCGCCCAAGTTTTTGAGGTGTTAAGCGAATGAATTTGCATCTGATGCCTCTAACGTAGCTTTGTTAGAATTGATCAAGCTCTCCAACACAATCATCAGCACGTCCGTCAGAGTTGGCAGTCGTCAGATATCGAAGGTTGAACATAGGAGAAAAGTGAGTAAAACGATAAAACATAAAATCAACAATGAAAAACTAAAAAATTTCACTAACTCTAGAGAAGTTAGGCGCCTAGGGTTCTGAAGCATCAAATGCCAGTTTTCAGAGATGGAGTATCCAGGAGACCCCTTCCAGAATCTTCTTAGCTATCCAGCGAATCCCTCAGCCAGTCAATCTGATCAGCACACCACCTAGAATCATGAATTCATCTGAAAGTCAGAAGACAAGCAAAATTTGAAGATCATAAAAATGGCTAACACTAGAGAAAGTGGATGCCCCTGGAGGAGAAACGCACACGACAATTTGAAGGGTTAAATTTATTTTTTGTCAAAAAATGTCTCCAAAACAATGTTGTCAGATTCGATCAGGCTTTGTGGTGAAACATTCAATTCGTCCGTCGGATCAATCTAGAATCCGGGAGACAGGATCAAACTAGGGTTGAAAATTGGAAAGTTGAAAATAGTGAAAAAATGACTAAGTTTGGATGAAATAGGCACCTCTAGTCAAGAAGGGCGCCCAAGTTCCAATGCCTTAGTGAAATTTTTGAAAAATTTAAAAATTGAAGATGATGAAAAACGTCCAAGTTCTTTGCATAAACTCAAATTAGGGTTAGAGAAGGTTGTTTCACTCAATATAGAGCTTATTTAAGACACCTTTGTGTTTAATTTTTCATATTTTCTTGCAGGTGGCTTTAAGGAGAAATAGAGCAACAACTTCAAAACCTATATTTCAAGAATCAAGAACATAAACTTGCTAGTTTTTCATCAATTTTCAGATCAGCTCTCAAAGAAGGCTTGCTTTTTCATACTTCTTCATCCAGAACATCTTATTTTTGAAGGAGACCATTGTTTTCAATTTTCAGTGAGCTAGTTTATACTGGTTCTATCTTCTGGATAATTTTTGAAGAAATTTTCTCAAGGCTGCAACAACTGCTTTTTATTTTGCATGTCAGAGAAAACTTCAAAATTTACAACTTCCAATCTTCTAGGTCTATCTCAAATATTATTTTGGACAAATAGGTTCATCCAAAATGTGCCTATGAACAATACCCAGATGCCATTTTTTTCTACTTTTTTCGGAGAAAATTAGGGTTTGCTGCTTTTTCAGTCTACATTCAAAATTTTCAAAAATGGGCGATTTGGGTTTTGCTTGTAACAAAATTCTAAACAAAACCCATATCTCAGAAAAATTCATTTGTTTGACAAAGAAAATCAACAAGTTATTTTTAGGGTTTGTGCCGAGCTTGTCCGAGCATAGTCAAGTTTATAGTCAATCTTCAATTTTTTCAGCATGAAGTACTCTCCCATTGAATTCAGAGCCAAACAAGTGTTGTATCATAATTATCTGAACGGGCAATATTGGGAAGTGTTTTTCAGTACCATCATGGACATAAAACATCATCATCTTAGCTGAAGAACATGCAAAGGGAGTGGAATGAGTGAAATGACAAGTATTGGAAAAATTTGTATAATACTCTTCCATGGAGAATCAAGAGAAGTGTCAAAAGTACAAAGTTGCAGAGCCGCCAAGTTATCAATCAGTGAGTCATCTTTTGGAGTGGCGATGTTTTTCAAGAATAGAATTCATAAAGAAAATGAAGATGTCAAAGGTTCTCTAAGTTTGATCGCAAAAGAGGAGAAGATCCTAGAAAAGCATAATATGGCTATAGATAGTATCAACACTCCCACTAAGGATGAAGTTTCCCGCTTTTTAGCGGATGTGATCGAGATTTAAATCAGTTTTCTTCTAGAAGCTTCTTCCTAAGATTTCTTTCTATTCTTGTCATGATTTTTATGTTGGCATTTTCTATTTTTAGATGCTTTCTAGGTTAGATGTTTTATCTTTCTAGAATTAGAAATAAAGCTTGCATGATTGGCAAGTAGTAGTTGTAAACGCAAGGAGATTTTAGGGTTACCTACTCCTCTGCTTAGTTATAAATAAGAGCAGTATTTGCTCATTTTAGTTTAACCATGCTAGTGATGAAAAGACACAAGTGCCTTTAGTGCCTTCTCTTTGTCATTCAGTGTTGTTCGGAACTGTGCTTGTGATAACAAAATTGTTGAGCCTGTGCCTTCATGTTTGTTATTGATTAGTTTCAGTTCACTTTGTGTTAAGGGAAAGTTTGCATGCCTCTTTTAGCTGCAAGTTCTTGTTCAATACATGTGTCTTGTGTCAAGTGATAATCTGGTTTGATTGCATGTTGCGTGTATTTTTCCACAACTTGTTGTCCCAAAATTATAATCTTGAGCCAAAATTTTGAGTAAATAAAGTCCTGAGTGTGCTTTGCTGCCCCAATATAAAAAAATCTCATATTTTCGTTTATTGTTTTGTGCCAAGAAGTGTGAGCAAATGAAGTCTTGAGCGTGCTTTGTTGCCTTGATATAAATTCTCATATTTCCATTTATTGTGTAATGCTTTTATGATCTCTTTTTCAACTTGCATTGAAATTCAGTAGATGTATGTTGAGAAAAGTGTGTTTAAGTATCTTTGTCAGAAAATCAATCTCGTCCATTTCTAACTCTCTTGCTCTACGTTTACTTGAGAGGATAGAAACGCCAATAGCGTAGGTTAGTTGTAGTTGTTAAGTTTCATAAAAAAAAAAACCTCAACTGCAACATCTAGAAATCTATAACCTTGCGTTCTCGTAGCTGAATAGAAAAGATAGACAAAATTAGTTTAGTTTGCTTTCTTTATGCAACTCAGCGAAAGAGGGAGCTTCCCCTCCTAATTTGAAGAGCAGTTTACTGCACATAGTTGTTTGTTTCCAAAACGCATTCCAGACCTGTGCGATTTGAAATGCCAACAAAGGGTAGCACCCATGTGACAATTTTTGTTAACCTTCCTCGTAGGATGATAGAAACTAAGCCATGACGGCCTTCGATTATCTGTCGGCATGCGAGCCAAGTCCACCCATGGTCCACTCAAATCCTACAGAGGATTTTGTTGCGCTTCCCAGTAAGGCCGAGGGTTGTGTTTTACCTTAATAAGTGTCACCCAAATCATCTTCAGGGTTGTAGTCCCACTTATCACAAGTGAACACTAGCCTGAGGTGAGCCATCTTTGCCTCTAGTAGTTCAGTCGATTTCTTCTTTACCATGACCATTGTTTTGTAGCTAAAAGAGCATTCGAAAAATCCTCGCTTTTTCTTCTTCAGATCGGAACAAAAAGTCCAGACAATACTGGCCATTTGTCGGAACACTTCAAGAGCCAATACCCAATCGTTGACGCATGTTGGGAGTCAGATTGGCTCTTCTGAAAATCCACGCACTCGAATGCATGTGAAATCCCCTTCGAGGAACCAGTCACACTTGGGGAACAGGGCTTGCATCCAACCAGTTTGATTGGTCGAAAAGCGATAGTGGTCACCATCCACACTCAAGTCGCGCAAAATCAGAATCAAGAAATTTTTTGAAACTGCATAATAGTCATATGTAGAAGAGAGGATGTGAGTCCACACTGAAACTAGCTTTTGATGATTCTTCTCATCAAAAATTGATAGTTCTATTTTCTCCTTTAAGAAATCAAGGTTCTGATGTAGGAACATATGGGCAAGGAGAGAAGGATATATGAATTTACCGACAATCTCAAAATCTATAATCTGTTTCAACATATCTTTGACAATCATGTATGTGAAATCATACCAGAAAGGGTCGCGTTGTTTCCTTAGCTAAAATCCCAGACCCAACTGAAAATCATGAACGATCTTGTCATCGTCCAAGCCACACATAAAATCCAGCATGGAGAAGGTGTCTTGTAGGTTCGCTTGTTTGAAGTCAACGCGACGACTTGGATCCCTTATCGGGGATTGGAAATCCTGGGGTCTTTTGGTATTCGTATTATAAAATTCAAGGGCGTTCCTCCTCCCTTTGTAGAACCCTGAACCCTTTTTTTGGTTGAATGGCTCCATTGGTAGCATCCTAGTGCTATCCCTTGGAATGCACAGCATGTCTCTAAGAGCGTCTGCAAATATTACAACTCTCAGCCTTCTTCCCTCAATGGCGCCAGTTGCCAGATTGAAGCACCAAATGCTCTCGTAGACTATCTATGGACAATGGTGCACATAAGGGACTATATGTTGGGGAAGTCCACAAAGCCATTGCTTGAATGATAGTTGATGCTCTAAGGATTTCTTCATTCTAGCGCAAGCTTCTTCTCTTAAGCCTTTAGGGT
This sequence comes from Sequoiadendron giganteum, assembly GCA_007115665.2. NCBI lineage: Eukaryota > Viridiplantae > Streptophyta > Pinopsida > Cupressales > Cupressaceae > Sequoiadendron > Sequoiadendron giganteum. Next base: position 616,782,617 of record CM021104.1, read on the forward strand.
TGGTCCTGAGGACGGGGTCATAAATGTTATTCCACTCTTCCTATATTAGAATTGTGTCTCTCTGAATCCCCTTCTGAGCTGGCCATGTGCGACCCCATGTTGGATTTTCTGGAATTCCAGGCGTAGCATAAGACTCATCCCAAAAAATATTAACCATGGGCGTTGTGAGCATTGCATCAACCAAGCTTTGAGATGTCTCACCCGGTTTATCCATCTGTGGGTTATGAGCTTCTTCAGGGGTAGTGGATTTCATTTGCATTCAAACTCCTACAATTTTTTACACACAACTTAGCGATTTTGTACTTCAAAAATTCTTCGATTTGACTGTGTATTCAAGAGATTTCTTCTCTATTTTAACAACCGCATGCAATACTTAGCTTTTTTTGTTTTTGAGTGGTAGACGAAGGTTGCTTTTCCTGCATTAAATTTGGCATGTACCGCCAGCTATTTTCTAGTGCGAAGCGAATTACTTGCCATTTTGAAATGATAAGAATTCATAATGACCCCAAGTACTTACAACCCATGGCACGATTTTCCTTGGAAATTGAGCCGATGATTTGAGGGCAGATTAGGCGTCGTATGTCGTGGAAATTAATATGCCAAACACAATGATTACGCCAAAGTATGCGATAAGTTCCAAAAATATTAGCATTCCTTTTTCGATTTTGAGAAGCACCTGCAGAATGAAACCTCAACATCCATTCGTATACACTACCGCTGGAGACTGTCACCAAAATATGCTAATTAATTATCTCTCCTTAATTTTGCACGCAACAAATCGTACCTGCAGATGCAACTGGGTGAGAGTCTCGAGCGAGCCTTGGTGCACTTCTCGAGGTGGCACTTGATTAACCTCATGCTTATGGTATGTAAATTACCACGCTTATCCTTGCCATTTCTATAAATAGGTGCATAGGAAACCGTAGAATCACACTTAGTAATTGGTTGCACTAGCATTAGTATTAGGTGATTGGCTTAGCATTTGGTGTTTGCAATTTGAGTAGTACTAGTAGTAGCATAGAAAGGCATCAATAGACAACATGAATACTCCTCTTAGGCTTACCAACACTAAATCACAGACTTCCTTCTTGGGTCAAGTATCAAATAGGTGACTGAAGAGAATGACAAAGAAAAAGCATTCTCTAGCAATTGTAGCGATAAAATGGGTCTTGGGTCGGGATTGTGTGGAATACGAGGACAAATATAGAGTGAATACTGACATATGCTCACATTTTGTGGCCTCTTTACTTGATATCTAGGTTCCAAAGCCGATGATTCTCCACCTAACGTTGGATATCTTCCTGAAGCGATACCTCGTGGGTGATGGAGAAATTGCGGCAAACACGGTCTATGGCCTGGGCTTACCCACTGCAAGTGACCTTTGGAATCATATCGAGGAAGATGTGGTGGTGCCATGGGTGTCATTTCTCAGTGGTTTTTTCCTCCATGCGTATGTTGAGTACCTGTTATCTCCTAGAAATGCACCCTCTACAAAGTATTAAAACTAAGCTTTCTGGAGAAACATGGGATCATTTCAAGGTTGTGGGTCACCTAAAATTGAAATGAACCTCCGGATAGGCTGACTTCCTAGTTGGTAATATCTTCTAAATTACTGATGTGATGGGAAAAGGGAGAAAGATTACATAAAAATGAAACACTAATGTAAATGAAGTGATACACCAAAGCTAATGGTCAGAATATGATCACAGAATATTGACACAAATGATCAGAACTGGGATGTACCTAAGTATGTAATGTTCATTGTTGTATATTGATGCATAAATATTTTACTAACAGGCCTGTATACAAAAATTTGCATAAAAAGGAAGTTAACTTCACAGTTTAAAAAATAACATGCACCAAGTTGACACAATTAGTAACCTGCATGAATAAACTAGTTGCAGAAGGGTATGAACCTATGAGACAAAGTTGTGAGGAAATTAATTTCACTGCTAACTTGATCAATCACTTCACATACACAAATCTGCAAGCATGAAAAGAGAAGAGATGAATCACTAGTAATAATAAAGGTCTCCACTGTGAATCATATTCAGAAAATTGTGTTACAAAACATGCCAAAAATTTCACAAAGGACTGTGAAATTCACTCCAACCTAAAATCTGCATATCAAGAACTAAGTTACAAAATGAGTCAAAAAATGACTAAGTAAGCAAGCTTCAAACAGTTGCCCCAAAAATAGGAACTGGAAGCTTCAATTGGTCGGATGGCTTAAAAAAGCCAAAAATATAGCAACTGGATTTTCTTCAAATGAGCTTCAAAGAGTTGAAATGGTCAATTTTGACCAAGTCCAACATGGCGACACATCAAACTATCCATGAAAAGCTCAAATTTTGCCTCAAAAGAAAAAAAACACTCCTATATGCCTTCCTCATGTTGGCAAACAACTTCAAACCTCCCTAGATGCTCTCTAAATGTTCAGTCCACTATCAATTGTTTCCATGATGACTTAGTCAAAAAACCAACTTCCATAGCAAAACACAAGGCAAAAAATATGGCATACATTTACCACTCCACTATTCCTCCCCTATGCTTACTCTTTAAGTGACTAACATAACAACACCTATGATCTCTATTTCCTTGCATCTAAAGATAACAATAAAATCAAAATGACTTATAATGATGTCAAAATTATTAATTGCTTTACATTTGGTATTTGCCAAGGAAAATACAATAAGGAACTTAAGTATTGTTAACTCACATATAACACATGTGTCATAGTCGACTCAAATGTTATCATATATGTTAGCATCTCCTTAGGCTTTAAAGTCTTGGGTCATGGGGTCATTTAACTGAAAGGTTTGTATTTAAAAGAAAACGGCAAAAATGCCATCATACCATCGAAGCTTCCATTTACAATTTAGAAAAACCCTAATCAAAACTATCAAAAGTCAAAACAAAAGATATCATTTTGCTTTCCTATGTTTGCATGAGAGAGTGAAGCTCCAAGGGTTTCTTCACGCCGCCATGAAACTGCTACTTTGAGCTTTAAATATAGTTTTTTGTGGTTCGAAAGATAGCAAAAGTTCAACATTTTCTCACACAGGTGAGTAGTGAGGGCTTCATTCCGAGTATATTATTTATATGAGAGCTCCTTGGCTCGGCCTGTGTATCTTTTGTATTGAAACTTAGTTCAAAATATAGAAATGAGAAGAATTCTTACAAAAATGGCCGCGACCAGTTATATGCTCTTGTCACCTTCATTTTCTCTATATTTATATATGAAAGCAAAACCTGAATGGACTTTTTCATTTGTTGGCAAGAAAAGCCATTCTTTCCTCTTTGCTTGTTTGTTGGTCACTTTGGGTCACTTTTGAGCACTATCATATTGTGGCAACGAATCCATTATATCTCAACCCCTGTTATGAATGGATTGCACTATTAGGATGCTCTTCCTGTAGCTCATCATTTTTAGGTCTGATGCAACTCCATTTTTTCTGATACGTTATGGTTGTAGCCACATTTTATGCTTTTCCTGTAGCATATCTTCATCTCCTAAAAAAGATAATGAATAAGTCTTCCCCTCTAAAACATGGGTCACTATGAAACCCTAGCTTTCATTCATTTTTTGTTGTTCGGTTGTGCTTATTTTGTCCTCAAAGACTTGAGGGATTTTCTAATTTTGAATCTTCATGCGCATTCATAATTGACTCTCCTCTTGTATACATTGCTTTTTTGGAAAAAGCCCTATCAAAAGGGCCAGAGTCATGATCTTTAATGGGCTCCCCATAGGCGCACAGTTTTAAAATATGCCCCTATATATGAATTTTATTCATGAAACTTAATGCAATACCATATTCTTCAAAAAGAAAACTGAGATGACACTAAGCTATTAGTAAATATCTCAAGAAAAAGTGGGTAGGGGTTGATTTGCTTGCAAGATAAAACACAAAAAAAATCCGATGTATACCCTCAATGGACACAATGATTACCTTTATCATTGAGACTTATCCATTGTGCTCAGTCATTTCTCCTTCCTATTTCATATTCATTGATTCTATATTGTTGTGATCTCTTTTACTGAACTGTCTTTGATGCATTGCATGATTAAAATTATACAAGTCCCTAGCATCTCAAAGAAAAACTGTGATTTCATGAATTAATCTTGTTCTTCAGATGACTGTAGCATCATGCATGTTTCCTGTAGCTCTGTATTTCTCTTTTATGATAGTGATATTAACTAACTATTTTCCCAAAGCATGATTATTCACCCCCAGTTTTAGATGATCATTGGACAGTGCCTTCAATGGAACAATGCATGATTGTCCCTCAAGATGTGATGACATCCTCTTAACATTGATGATCCCTAACATTGCTCCACCTGAACTACCATCATTCATAAGGTATTGAGCGTAAGTGCAATGATTGTTCTATACTGATACATGTTGTTGCCCCACTGTTTGTGTCATAACATTCTTACTTTCAAAAGGACCTCTCTTCGATCTCTATTGACATGGTACTCTTTGACTGTACCTTTACCTTTCCTTACGAACTTTGTGGTTCTTGACACTATGTGTTCTCTGCTCCAACCACTGTCACATACCATTAGGCTTACTACTCTCTCTTGATAAGCTTTGTTCTATGACTGATATAATTCTCAACTCCTGAATCATGTTTGTTTGTTCAAAGTATATGAAGATTGAGAATAAACTATGCATTTCATTTATTATTTGCATCAATGTGTTCATGTTTTCCTTTATTGCAAATTTTCACAGTATCTTCTTGACACAATAACATTGTATGCATCCTTACACATCTTGTAGATGGTTTCTCTTTTCTTTCAAACAAGCTCAAAAGAGCTCACCACTACAAAAAAGACTCACATCACTTGGCAAGTTGGGCTCAACCCTCGTGGGAGCCACATTTCACTCCACTTGCTGACATGAAATAAATCAAAAACAAAATTTGATAATACCTGTAGCTGCACATGAAGCAAACAAGTTAGAAATAAAATGCCTACCTTAAGTGTGTATAATATTCTTCTATTGGCTTCTTATGGACACTTAGGATAGGCATTGCATTTGATGTACATAGAAATTAGCATATGCATGTATGGGTAGGTGTGCATGTTCAAAATGCAACCTTTCATTGCTTAGAACTTAATGTTCTAACTCGTTTCTTTACCCAATGTAGGTAACCAGACACAAGGCAACCTAGGGACCAGGAAGCAAGGCAAAGCCATCAGACACCAGACACCTTTGTAGAACTAGTCATTCAGGCAATCACTAGTTACCTTATTTACATGTTCATTTCTTTAGCATGTACTCATTCATGTATAGTTTAATTCCTATATGTATCAAATGAGTAGGTCAATCTCACGGCTTGTTGTGTGAGACACATGTTTATGATTACATTCAATAAGATTACTTTTCATCAAAAGATTGTAAAAATATTTTTACATTTCATTCACTTGTATGAATATAATAACTTTATGTTCTTGTGTTCTGTTAATCCTATAAATTTGTTTCATTTGTATAATTGAATGTCGCATAGAAGGTTTAAAAAAATATACCATTTATCTTGAAACATAGATGGCTCTTCCTGATTGAGCCTCTAGGTTAAAATCTTGTAACAGTATCGTCAAAAGGTTACCCGCGCATGTCATTTCCTGTTGCTTGATTACAACGTGGTACTATTCTAGGATGTAGAATGGTACACTAATTTCAAGAATCTGGTATTTCCACTGCCTCTCGTGGTTGTTGCTGCCAACTCGGCTCCTATGAACGAAGATGTTGCCACTGTTGTTGTTCTTGCTCTTGCACCCATGGAAGAAGATGTTCCTACCACTCCCTCCAACTGAAATACCACCCTATTCCATTTTTCTTTTTGTATATAAGCCTGGAGAAAAGGCTTCCTTCGTATATAGTTGCATATATATATAGATATACTTTAAAATACGGCCTCAGAGCCATTTTGAACTTTGCAAAATCGAAGCATATCATACTTTTGAAATGAATACAGCCTTTTATATTATTTCGTGTCTTTTCTTTTTTGCTATCATTTGTTATGGATCATTTTCTACTTTGTTGAATATTTCCTATATTTTCTAGCATATGGGTTATCGCTGCATCATAATGTTAATTTATGTTGCATCATGGATTAAAAAGACTAGCTAAACAAAAGATAACACAAAGGAAAATAACTACAGTAGTTACATATTTACATGGTTGACATGTTTAATTAAGCTCAATGGAACAATTTAAGGTGGATTTTGTTAACAGGAATCCCTAGCACTTCTCCTTTCATGTTTTCCAAATCGAATGTGTTATGTTGCTTGCGCTGAATTATCCTGAATGGACCCTCCCACAGGCTGTCAAATTTCCTGTGCTGGCTAGGTTTTGCGGCCCGCTCATTAAATTTTAACACTAATTCCCCGCATTTGAGACCTTCGTCCGAAAATTTCTTGTCAAACCACCATTTTACCACAGTTTGGTGGTTGTTCATGGCCGATAGGGCCTTTTCTCTTTTCTCTTGCACTTCCATTAATTTCGTGAACCGGACCTCCATAGCTTTGTTTTCCTCAATCTCCAAAGTTTTAAGAAATTGCAGTGTCGGGATCTCTATGGAGATAGGCAATAGTGCTTCTTTACCGTACACCATTTCATACGGCGAGGTCTTGAGAACTTGTTTCGGAGTTATGCGATCCACCCAAAGCACCGTCCGAAGACTTTTATGCCACTCCTTTTGATGCTCTGACCCAATTCTTTTGATAAGCTGAACTAAATTTGTGTTAGTTGACTCTTTCAGGCCATTACCTTGCGGGTAGTAGTTTGACAATGTTTTTAGGAAAATGACATGCATGATTGCGAATTGGCATACCTTAGAGCCTAGGAAATCTTTGGCGTCATCAAAGATGATGGTTTTAGGAGGATTGAATCTTGTCGTGATCTCTTCGAGAAATTTTACTATCTTCACCTCTGTTGCATTCTTCAGGGGCATGACTTCGGTCCACCTTGCGAAGTAGTTTGTGGTTGTTAGAATCCACTTATGTCCAGCGCTAGAGGCAGGATTGATCATTCCAATGAATTCAAGGCCCCATTGAGCAAATGGATCATCAACCACTATCGGGTTCAATGGCATTACAAAATTTTTACTTGGGGGTGCAAAGAATTGGCATTACTTGCAAGCTTTAACCAATGAATAAGAGTCGTTGAATAGCGTAGGCCAAAAATAGCCTACGCACATTATTTTGATAACGGTAGTCTTTGTAGAATAATGTCCGCCTGCGGGACTGCTGTGGAAGGAGCCGAGAGTCTCTCTCGCTTGCTATGTTGTGACACATTGCAACAAAACATCATTGAAGTTTCTCTTAAAGAGGACTCCCTCTATGAGTGTGAAACTGTTATTCTACAGCTTGTAGAATCTTTTCTTTTGAGAAGGAAAGCCCGACGAGTACTTTCCAGTCTGCATGAATCTTACTCTATTTGTTAGCCAACATCCTTCCGCTCCTAACCCATTCATTAGAACCAGCTCTGGTTGTTCTTCTTCGGTTGTGATCTCTTCATCGTGTGCCAGATATTCGCACAATCCTCTTCCTCGGATGGTCTTTGTAGGCTTGACCTCAATGTCATATTCAAGGATCTTGGTGATCCAATTAGCCCTTTTTCGGTGATTTCTCCTTCCATGATGTATTCACATACACTGGAATGTGCGACATACATAACCACCTTGTTGCAAGAGATTAGGTGTCAGAACTTCTTGAGTCCCTTAACTATTACAGAAGCTCGCCTCTCAACGAATTTGTAGTTCATCTCATATTCTTTCAAGGTCTGAGAATGAAATGATATCATATGTTCTCCCTTTCCTTCATTGTCTTTCTGAATAAAGATAGTAGTAATGCTTGACTTACTACTGAATACATAAATTATGAAGTCCTTTGATAAGTCTAGATTAACCAATACAGGAACTGAGGAAATAGCGTCCTTAACTTTCTCAAAGGCTTCTCGCGCTTCTTTTGTCCATTTGAAAAATTGATCCTTTTTCAGCATCAGGTTGATGGGTTGAATTATCCCTGCAAAATCATAAATGAATTTTCTCACAAAGTTTACCTTTCCCATAAAGGAATGAAATCCTTTCTTGTTGACTGAAGGGGAAGTTCCCTGATTGCCTTCACCCATTCGGGATCAATTGAAATTCCTTCCTTGGACACCACGTGTCCCAATAATTTTCCTTGTGACACTCCAAAAACACATTTTTTTGGGTACAAGGATATCCCAAACTCCTGAAATTTTTTAAAAACCATATCAAGGTGATTGAAATGGTCATCCTTATGTTTGGAGAAAACAGTTAGATCATCCAAATAGATCAGGATAATCTTGTTAATCAATTCGCTAAAAGCGATGTCCATGGCTCGCTAGAAGGTGGCTCCTACATTCGAGAGGCTGAAAGGCATCTTAGCGTACTCAAACATTCACCACTTGGTAGTGAACGCCATTTTATATTGGTCCTCCTCTTTGAACCGGGTCTAATTAGAACTGGAGAAGCCATCTAGCAAAGAAAACATCTTCAACCCTACCATTGCCTATAGGATAGATTCCATGGAAGGCAGGGGATAGTGATCCTTCACGGATGCTTTGTTCAGATCCCAAAAATCAACACATAAGCGAATGTCTCCATTCTTCTTTCGAACTAACACCAGGTTGGAGACCCAAGTAATATGTTTGATTGAGAAGACAATCTGGGACTAAATCAACTTTGTAAGCTCTTGCGCCATTAGCGCCTCAATCTTGGGATTCACTAGCCTTTGTTTCTGTCAAACAGGTTTTACCCCTTATGTCAGTTCTATTGTATGTTGGATGATGTCGGGATCATATCCCTTGAGGTCATCATATGACCAAGCCACCACTCCTTCATATTTTCCTCAAAATTTGATGAGCCTTTCTTTATCATGGTGTGGGACATCCTTCCCGGCTTTGAGCTTCCTTCCATCTCTGATCTGAAGGTTTGTATAATCGCCTTTGTCTGCTACAAACTTCATCTTATCATTTCTTGCATCGTCACAATCAAAAAAAAATCAAGAGTGACTAACCCTTTGGGAAGCTTGTTGGACCTTAATTGAAATATTTTCCCCTCATAGGCTTCTGTAATATTTGGTTGTAGTTGATTAAAAAAATCCCTAGAGTGTTGGATTGATGAAGCAATGTGTTCATCACTTTCAAATACTTGCTAGATTTCTTCATTATCTGGGATTGTCGGTCAGACAATCACACGTACAGAGTGTACATTATCCACTAGATCAGAAATAGGGAAAAACTAAGCTTCGATTGTAGCCATGCAATTGGCAGTTGCATTTTGTTCTCGGGGAACAATTTAGATATTGAAGGCTTCAAAACCTTCAATTAGGTCCCAGACTTTGTGTCTATAGGATGTCATACAAACATTCTTTGTTGCACTGATACCCCAAACTTGATTAACGATTAGTTCAAAATATACGAGCACCACTATTTCCTTAATGCCCATTTGTTCCGCTAGGCTTAAACCTTGCACGAGACCCTCATATTCTCCTTCGTTGTTGGAACAAGAAAATTGGAATTAGAAAGACTTGAGTGTATTTTTTTTGCTTGGGGATGTTAGGCATATCCTAGCTCCTATGTCAACCTTGCATCTAGCACCATCAAAGTGCATTGTCCATAGCTTTGTGGCCAAAACACCTTCGAGCTCCTTTGTCACCCTTGGGATGGCTTGGTCTTCGTCATAAATGACATAAGTCCCTAGCCCAGTGGCATGATAATTGCCGAATGGATCTTTTTCAATGAACTCGCTGAAGAGAACCCCCTTTGGATCAGTTTGATCTCCAGTTACCTTTTCATCTTCGAGTAGCTTGACACCATAAGTTTCTTCTTTAGTGAAAGAAGTATGGGTGGCCTCGAAATTGATTATGGCTTCATCGGCCACATGTTTTGAATGCAGGGATTCATAATTTATTTTCATTTTGGCTCCGTGCTTTATTCTTAGGATCAAATGCAACCAATCCAAATACAAATATCCACCTATTTTTGAAGTAAACTCTCAGGATATGTAGAGACCAAACATAGGGGGAACATATATGATCACAATGTCTTGCGGAACTGTGATACTAGGGAAAGAAAATAGAGTCAATGGGAGGTCCTTGATGAGGCGTACAGTCTCAATTTTGTTCCCATCTAGTTGCATAACCCCCCTCTTTAAGGGTTCATATATAAGCCCTAAGGTGTCAGCTATCTGCTTTGGCATGACTGTGGTGCTTGCATCAAATTCGATCATAGAATTGTGTAGTAATTTCTCCCCTATAATGAGAGTTAAGAAGAAGGACTTGGATTTCGGCTTCTCCTCTTTGATTTCAGTAGATGCCTCCTCTGCAGTATTCACGATAAATTTTGTCGGAGGTGATGGTTAGACAACTTTTTCTTTGAGAGATTTCTCTTTTGGTTTAATGATTTGATCCTTCCAGAGAGCCCTTTGTAGCAATGTATTATGCTCTAGAATAGATAAGATATCCCACAGGGACACATTAGTGGATGATTTTTTTAACTATTCCACCACATTGAATGGTGGAGGATTTGGAGGCTTCTTATCCTTAGCTTTTAATATAACAATTTCCTTTCATGGAAAACATTGTGGCACCACTGTGGAAGTACTGGGGTTCTGGTCAGAACCACTTTTAGGTTGTGAACTAACTAATTGTAGGATGACTGATTCGCCTATGAATCTCCTCTTCAAGCGAGTGTTGTAATCAGACTGCACTTGCAGGGTTTCCGAAGTGGATGTCTCGAATGTGAACACCGCTTCTTCTCCTTCCATCTATGAGAAAAGGGCATGGTCGGGAGCTATTTTATTTTATTGTTCCAAAGACATCCCTTGCATCTGTGTAGTAAGCACTACATTCTCCATTTGTGGAGAGGCATATGTATAGCCCCCAGAATTCGGCGCTACACCTTGGTTACGCTACTTCACCACCTTTTGTTGTAGATTATCGCGCAGGCAGATTTGGGGCATATGTGAATCACCGCAAGGAAAACACCATGGGTTGGCATCATCGACTAATTTTTTTTCCCTGTGGTTAGCTCTTTACTTGAGCTTAGGTTGGCGCTCTGCAATGGATTGGGTACCAGCACTATTTGATTTGTTGTTTGTGCTTGTGGATTTGTGCGAGCACCTCCTTAGAACTGGTTATGTTGGTAAGAGGACCTTTCGCCTTGATAATTTTGATAGGTCGGCTTCAAGAGAGTGTCTTGTGTTAGTGTTTCTTAGATCAGATTATTTAATCAATTGAACAAAAGAAATGCAACACATAAGGCAATGAACACAACAAGATACCCTGGGAAAACCCTCCTCTTGAGGGAGAAAAACCCAGCAAATATATCTCTTATATATTGAAGGAATAAGAGCAGAAATCTGCTTGAACTCAGACCCAACACAATGCCGAATTTGATACAATGAATAATAGCATCTCTCCTTGAAATCGGTCTACTGCTAGAAAAAGGTGATCTGCTGTTCAAGTATGAACTTCTTCTAGGTATGCGAATTCAAGTATGAGCTTCTTCTATGACTGCGAATTCTGCTCTGCCAAAATAGCGAACTTCTTTTGTGTATTCGAATATGTGTATTAACATCAAAAGGTAACCTTGTATATATACCTTCTTGGCGCCTCTTCATATAGGTCGGCCTTTTGATAAATATTTAATAACAAATAAGGTCGGCCAGAATAAGTACATGATGTAACTTAAATATAAGGTCGGCCCATGTACTTAATATGTGTCTAGTGAAGACCGATGCTGCATTAACATCAACACTCCCTCTCAGCTAGGGATGAACTTCCATCTGCACAAGACACATTATGTTAGAATGAAAACAAAATAAAATATCACCTCAACGTGATATTAACCATTATGGCTACTCCCATAGATGGTAAAAACTCATCACGGATTCTCTCACGTGATGTTGTCATGGAGTCACACACATGACATCCACCATAGCTTCTCCCAGAGGGTGGAAACAAGGGCTTTCACCTCAACTCTCTCTCATCAGAGAATTGCATTATCAAGGACTTACACCTCAACTCTCTCTCAGCAGAGAATTGTATTAACAAGGGCTTGCACCTCAACTCTCACTCAGCAGAGAGTTGCATTCTCAACAAGGATCACTGATTACTGAGACTCTTTCTCAGTCAAGGCTGCATTCTCCACCATACCAAGTTTCTCTCGGAAGTATACAAACTTCATCCTGGCGAGAGGCTTGGTGAGAATGTCTGCCGTTTGCTCTTCAGTGCTGATATACCTCAACTGTATAGCTTTCCTTTGCACCATATCTCTAATATAGTGGTACTTGATCTCAACATGTTTTGTTCTGTCATGAAACACAGGATTGACAGAAAGCTTCACACAGCTTTGATTATCACAGTGTATGATAGTAGGCTCCATTGATTGACCAAACAATCCTGCAAGGAGCTTACGAAGCCACACTGCCTCACGAGCTGCCACACAAGCTGCAATATACTCTGCTTCAGTTGTACTCAAGGCCACTGAAGACTGTTTCCTGCTACACCAGGAGATCATAGCAGTCCCCAAACTGAAGCAACAACCAGAAGTACTCTTCCGATCTGAGACACATCCTGCCCAATCAGAATCAGTAAAACCATGCAGCTCCAAATCCACATTTGAAGAATATCTCAACCCATATCCAATTGTGCCACATAAATATCTCAGGATATGTTTAGCTGCTACAAGATGTATTTGCTTTGGTTCACACATAAACTGGCTAAGTGCACTCACTGCATAGCAGATATCAGGTCTAGTGTTAACTAGATACATCAATGAACCAATCAACTGTCTATACATCGTAGAATCCACTGGTTCTGAACTAGCTGCAGCTTCTTTCAACTTATCTAAATTAGACTCCATGGGTGTAGACATAGGTTTGCAGTCAAGCATACCAAACCTTTTGAGAATGTCAACAGTATACTTGCCTTGACTTAGAATCATCTCATCTGGCTTTTGCCAAACTTCTAAGCCAAGAAAGTAATGCATAAGACCTAGATTCTTCATCTCAAACTCTGAAGCTAATTCCTTCTTGCATTTTAGTATTAGATGTTCTTCACCAGTAATGATCAAGTCATCAACATATAAAACTAAAATCAATGCTTCACCATTTACTACCTTGAAGTAGAGGTTAGAATCTGCATCATTCTTTGAGAAACCCAAACTTGAAAGGTACTGATCAATTCTTTCATACCAAGCACGAGGAGCTTGTTTAAGACCATACAAGGCCTTCTTCAACTTGCAGACATGAGATTCTTTCTCATGTACCTCAAATCCTTCTGGTTGCTCAATGTAAACCTCTTCTTCTATTATGCCATTCAGAAAAGTTGTCTTTACATCCATTTGGTGAATCTTCCATCCTCTAGATGCGGCAATAGCAATGATGGTTCTAACAGACGTGTAACGAGCCACAGGAGCAAAAGTTTCTTCATAGTCAACTCCCTCTTTTTGTGAGAACCCTCTAGCCACAAATCTAGCCTTGTGTTTCTCAATGCTCCCATCAGCTGCATGCTTGATCTTGAAGAGCCACTTAGAAGACACCACAGATTTGTCTTTGGGTCTAGGGACTATATCCCAAACATCGTTCTTAAGTATAGACTGATACTCCTCAATCATGGCATCTTTCCATACTTGTTGACTAGAAGCTTCTTCAACATTTGAAGGCTCTGACTCAATAATCTGACTCATCAAGGCAACATAGCTAGAGAACTTGTGAGGTCTCTTGCTTTCTCTGAAGGCTCCTCTTGGAGCTACAAACCTTTATGCTTCCTGCATTGTCCTGCGAGCCCAAAGAGGTCTTTTCTTTCCAATCACAATGTCTAGAGGCCCATCAGTAGGATCCAAAGGCTCTACTGGATCAATATCTTCTTTAGGTTTTGTAGCCTCCTTCAGATTCTCTGGGATATGGTCAACTTCCATATCTTGAGGAGGTTCTTCTTCATCGACCTCCATCGGAGTGTCTTTGGACTTTCTATAAGCAACATCTTCCTCAAATGTGACATCTCTACTAATCTCAATAGACTTCTATCCTGGAATGTAGATCCTGTAAGCTTTTGATGTCTCACTGTAGCCTACAAGAATTCCTTTCTTCCCAGAAGGTTCTAGCTTTGTTCTCTTTTCCTTTGGAATATGAACATAGACTGGACAGCCAAAGATCCTCAAATGACTAACTTCAGGCTTCACGCCTGAGAATGCTTCTTCAGGAGTTTTATTCTCTAAGATCCTGTGGGGACTCCTGTTTTGAACATAGACGGTTGTTCTTGATGCTTCAGCCCAAAGAGAGATTTGTAAGTCTTGATCATGGATCATAGCTTTCACTGCTTCCACAATAGACCTATTCTTCCTTTCAGCAATACCATTTTGTTGTGGATTATAGGGAACACTGAACTCCCTCTTAATCCCTGCTTCAATACAAAAGTCTCGAAAGTGCCAGAAGTGTATTCTCCACCATTATCAGATCTTAATACTTTGATCTTCTTCCCAGACAGATTTTCAATCTGCGCTTTGAATTCTCTGAATCTTACTAATACTTCTTCTGATTCTTTCGATCTCAAGAAATAAATCCAAGTCTTTCTAGAGTAATCATCAATGAAAATAATATAATACAAGAAACCACTAGATGATGCAATAGACATTGGACCACACAAATCAGAATGAATGAGATCAAGAATACATTTAGATCTACTTTCACTGGAATGGAACATACCTTTTGTGTTCTTGCCTAGGGCACATCCCTTGCATGTACCTTCATGTTCTTGATCGAATTTCGGAAGACCGGTGACCATCTTCTCCATGATAGGTAGAGCACGAAAGTGAATGTGAGCCAATCTTCGATGCCAAAGATCACACATGCTGGTACTGTTATGCACAAGTGCTTGAAGAGGACGAGTGCACAACATGTAGAGACATTCATGTCTAACTCCAATCACTTGAGCATATTTGAAGCTGGATTTCTTTGCCCATATAAGAACTTTCCCTTTAGAGAAGGCAACTTGATAACCTTTGTCTTCTAATGCTGAAATTGAAACAAGGTTCCTCTTTATCCCTGGTACAAACAGTACATCATTCAATTCCAAAGAAATTCCAGAATCCAAGTGAAGAGTGGAATTTCCAAACCCTTTTACAGAATATCTAGCATCATCTCCAATAACAACTTGATCACTAGAGTTTCTTTCCATTAAGTTTGAAAGGTGACTTCTGAATCCAGTGATGTGTCTAGAAGCACCACTGTCAATCAACCAAGTGTAAGAGTCAGTAGAAACATTGCTAGACAAGGCTGAATAAAATAGATAATTACTGGAGTCCTTTTGTGGAGAGACTTCTTCAACATCTGCAGTGGCAACTTGAAGCTTAGGTCGTTGAGGGCACACCCTCACAAAGTGACCATACTTATCACAACGAAAACATTGAATCTTGGACATGTCTCGTTTTCTTTTGAAGGTAGGAGCATCATCATTTCCATCTTCTCGATTCCTTTTGAAGAATCCTTTCTTAAGGCCTTTTCCTTTGTTTGATGAATGAGAGGTAAGAACTTGTAATTCTTCATTCTTTGAGCTTTGACCAATCCCCCTTGCTGTTAGTCTTGACTCTTCTTGAATGCAATCAATCCTCAATCGATCAAACTTAGGAAGTTCGGATCTTGCACTGATTCCTTGGATGAATGCCTCCCATGAAAGCGGAAGACCATTGAGAGCAAGCATAGTCAGTTCTTTATCATCAATCATGTGTCCAATAGTGGAGAGTTGATCTTTTATCTCTGAAATCCTCATGAAGTATGTAATAACAGATTCTCCTTTCTCCATTTTCACATGATGAAGTTGTTGCTTCAGAGCAAGGGCACGACTGGTGTTGTTGATTTCGTACATCTCTTCCAAGGTTGTAAACATCTCTCTTGTTGTATCCAACTTGAAGATAATTGGTACAATATGATCTTTGACGGAATCAACCAATGCTTTCTTTGCCCTAGTGTCTTTCTTCCTCCATTGCAGCTTCTCTTCTTCCCCCTCAGGTTCGGGAACTTTTGTTTTCACAAACTCAGCCAAATCATTCTCTTCCAAGGTTAGCATGAACCTGAATCTCCATGATATGTAGTTCGAGATCCCTTCGAGTCTATCCTCGATTTTCAGACCGTTCACCATCTTGAGAAATTTGGAAGATAGACTGAAAAAGAATAAGTGTTGCGAACTAAATCTGATCACGATCTTTTTCACACCCGCTCTGATACCATGTTAGTGTTTCTTAGATCAGATTATTTAATCAATTGAACAAAAGAAATGCAACACATAAGGCAATGAACACAACAAGATACCCTGGGAAAACCCTCCTCTTGAGGGAGAAAAACCCAGCAAATATATCTCTTATATATTGAAGGAATAAGAGCAGAAATCTGCTTGAACTCAGGCCCAACACAATGCCGAATTTGATACAATGAATAATAGCATCTCTCCTTGAAATCGGTCTGCTGCTACAAAATGATGATCTGCTGTTCAAGTATGAACTTCTTCTAGGTATGCGAATTCAAGTATGAGCTTCTTCTATGACTGCGAATTCTGCTCTGCCAAAATAGCGAACTTCTTTTGTGTATTCGAATATGTGTATTAACATCAAAAGGTAACCTTGTATATATACCTTCTTGGCGCCTCTTCATATAGGTCGGCCTTTTGATAAATATTTAATAACAAATAAGGTCGGCCAGAATAAGTACATGATGTAACTTAAATATAAGGTCGACCCATGTACTTAATATGTGTCTAGTGAAGACCGACGCTGCATTAACATCAACATCTTGGTTGTGCTTGATAATAGTTATCTCGTTGGTCATAAACCACAACATCTCCTTGACGTCGCTTATATCATCCTTTGATGAACCGGATGTGGAAGCAACGCTCTGTGGTGCGCTTGCATATGTATACATGGATTGAGGAGGAGCAGTTGTAGAAGTAGATGACATCACCTGGGTTGGAACTGATACCTCAGGGAATATAGGCATAGCGGGCCGAGGTGGCAACTTCCCAATGTCAATTAGATTATTCTTCGCTTTAATTATGACACTACATGCATCTAGTAGAGTAGTTTCATCTAGTGACTGGACCTCAGGTAGAACATGAACACCAAGTCAAGCAGTGGGTTGATTGCAACCTGAATTATTTGCCAAGTTATGTGGAACCGAGCGTTGAAGCTAGTCATGGCTTCATATGGAGCTCGCTTGATGATCTCCAGCTAGTGATACTGGGAAGACCTGTCTCCATCGTTTGAGAATATTTCATAAAATGGATCCCCAAGTTCATCCCAAGTATCGATGGTATTAGCTTACAGTGTGTGGTACCAATCCAACGCTTTACCTCTGAAAGAGGTCAGGAGCAGCCTTAGTACTATGTTCTAGTATGTTACCCCATGCACCAAACATACATTTGCAACATCTTGCAGATGTTTGGACGAAATTCTAGTGTCATCTCCATTAAACTTGGGAATAGATTTTAGAGAAGAGACTAGAATAGGGGCCCAAACGGCGGGTGCAACTGGTGCTCCAAGAGGACTCCCGACATCCCAAGCCACATAATTTTGATTAGCAACGGGCAACATGGCTAGTGGTATGGGCAGAGGAAGTGCAACATTCACTAATTGGGTTGAGGCATGTACTATTCCTAGCGACGATACTAGCATACTAGGATTGTTTGTTGTTTGGGACCTAGTAACAGGTCAATGGCTCATACACCCTCTTCGAATTAAGATTCATTTAAGCAAGTCCCACCAGGCGTGCCAGAAAAAGAAACTGTTGATGCCAAAAAATGACAAGGTAACAGCCTTATAGGAAACTCAGTTTATGGGGGACCATTTACACTAAAATGAGTGACGTCTAGATTTTAAAGAAGTTGGCTTCTTCTATAACTGGGGTTTTGAATGGGAAAAGGAAGCAGATATAAAAATAAAAGATTTAACTAGGGCAATCCGTCAAGATTTAGATGTAAGGCACGATAAATCTATCTTTTGGATGTGATTTAAGGGCTCGTTCAACAATCTGCTATGTTCTGAAATAACAAACACCAAAGAGAAAGACCTAAATAATTCATTTCATAACATAAAATAATTTACATAGAGATTTACTGAAAAGAAAGAGTCTGAGACATGGTCCTAAATTAGCATTCTATTCAAATCATTGAAGTTGCAAACAAGCTATTCAATAACAAAACAGTATAATGTTTTCAAATAGTTGAGAAACAGAGAGGCCAAATTACAAGGGCACAGTCTCTGAGTCTTTACAATTATCGAACAAAACAAAAGGCCTGGTGTCTTCCTAATGCTTCTGCAGGTATTTTGAACTTGATTTTGGTTAAAAGAAGCAGTATACATAGCCAAAGGCTTCCATCGCTTGAAGGCCTATAACAGAAAAGATTCTTGATCATGAGAAATGATGTCCACAGTAATGACTCACCACGGTCATTGCGATAGAAAAGATTTTGAATCATGAACGCAATCACCCCCCGAGCCAGATGCATCCCCTATGAATGATGGCGGTGATCCCAGCGTTTGAAAATGGCCAAAGCCTAAGGAAGCACGTTTCGTAGTTTGATAGAGTTAGTTAGGAAATGTGGCACACGGTTGAGGCCCGAACTTCGTTCCATCTTTCTCGTGAATGAAATGCCCAATTTGAGGACACGTGGAGGAGCTTTCAGCATATTGGCACCACTATGGGGCTTGCTTAAAAAGTGTACTCGGGGGGAAGCACGTGGTATGTGGTCAGAGCCCAAAAGAGAAAGGATGGTTAGATCCCCTTCGATGAGCGATTGGATGACACGTGGAAGCAGCGAGCTAAGACCGTTGAAAACATGGTCGAAGGACTTCAAAAACATTGGGTGTGGTCGGAAGCAAAGCAACCCGAAGGGAGCATGGGATATATTTAATATCCACACTAACTTTGAATGAAAGTGATTCCCTCACCCTAGGCGAGAGGAGATTGCTTTGTATCCATTACTTTTTTATTCAATTTTTCTTATTTTCTTTCTTGGTGTTATTGTTATGGTGTTATTACATCCTCCACTTTAATTAAGCTGAAAGATAATTTATTGTGAACAAAATTTAATGTTTTTGGTAGCATTTTGAATGAGATAATAACATGCACTACAATACCTTAAATTCTAAAACATGTAAGATGCATACCCATTCTAGGGATTTTCGGGTGCATTTGAAAAATAACTTGAAGTGCATACACCATCCTATGTGAAAGGTATGATTTTTTGGACACAACCTAACAAATATATATTTAAAATATTAATATTATTTTGAATTCATCATTTAAAATATTTTTCAAATTTACTATGTTGATATATGAGAGATATAGAAAATCCAAACTCTATACTATTTATATTTAATTTAAATTATATTTTATTAAATTGTTAAAAAAATTAAGTTGTTTATAAATAATTTCAATTTTTCATAATTAACTTGGCATTGTGTCAAAAGGATTTAAATTATTTTTAAAAATGAAAATATATAAAAAATTATAGATAAACCATGACCCTGAGCTTTATCGTAAAATCTTACCCTAATTTAACCTTAAAACTATAATCCTAATTGAATCATACCCTAAGCTTAACTCTAAATGAACCCTAACCCTAGCCCCAAGCTTTATCTTAGAACCCTTACGCTAATCTAACCTTAATTAAATCTTAACCCTAATTTAAGCATAACCTTAATTGAACACTAACTCATACCCTAATTAAACCCTAACCCTACATTAATTTTAATTGAACTCTAATATTAAATGAATTGTAACACTAACCCTAATTAAACCTTAACCCTAACCCTAATTGAATCATAACCCTAATACAACGCTAATCCTAACTATAATTTAATTATAATCTTAACCCTAGTTAAACCCTAATATTAATTAAATATAAACCCTGGTCATAACCCTAATTAAATACTAATGAATGTAAACTCTTATCGTAATTATAATTGTAGTTCCCTAATCCTAATTGAATTTTAACCCCAACCTTAACCCCAATCCCAAACTTTATCATAGAACCCTAACCTTAATTGAACATTAATTGAACCCTAACCCTAACCTAGTTGAATTTTAACCCTAATTAAACACTAACCCTAAAACTAATTAATACCTCACCCTAAACCTAAACCTAATAAAAATCTAACTCTAACACTAACCCTAATTGAATGCAAATCCTAACCGCAACCCTATCCCTAAGATTTATTTTAGAACTCTAACCCTTACCCTAACCCTAATAAAATTTGGCCCTAATTGAACTCTAACTCTAATTGAACCCAAAATATAACTCAAACCCTAATTGAACCATAATCTTAACCCTAATTGAACCCAAACCTTAACTCTAACCCTAACACCAACTCTAACCCTAACCCTAACTCTAACTCAAAGCTTTATCTTAGAACCTTACCCCTAACCCGAGTTAAACCATTACCTTAATATTAACTAACCCCTAACCCTAACCCTAACCCTAACCCTAACCATAACCCTAACCCTAACCCTAACCCTAAGCTTTATACTAAAACCTTAACCCTAATTGAATCAAACCCCAACCATTATCCAAACCTTAGCCCAAAGATTTGTCTTAGAACCCTAACCCTAACCAAACCTTAATTAGACCCTAACCCTAATTAAAGCATATCCCTAATTTAACTATAACATTAACTAAACCTTAACCCTTACCCTAATTAAAACTTAACCCTACGTTAACCCTAATTGAAATCTAACACTAAATGAATTGTAACACTAACCTTAATTAAACCTTAATCGTAACCTTAACCTTTAACTTTAGCTCTAAATATAATTGAATCCTAATCCTAACCCCAGTTGTTCCCTAACCCTAATTAGATGTAAACCCTAGTTAAAACCTAATTAAATCCTAATTTAATGTAAACTCTTCTCATAATTGTAACCCTAAATGAATTATAACCCAAACCCAAACCCAAAATTTATCCTAGAACCCTAACCCTAATTGAACACCAATTAAACCCTTATACTAGCCCTAGTTGAATCTTAACCCTGATGAAACCCTAACCCTGATACTAAGTAATCCCCAACCCTAACCCTAACTCTAACTCAAACCATAACCGCAATCTTAACGTGTAGTTCTCCTAACCCTAACCCTAATTATAACCCTAATATAAATCCAACTCTAACTCAAACCCTAATTGAACACAAACCCAACCTCAATTGTAACCCCATAATTTATCCTAGAATCGTAACCCCAACCCTAACCCTAACCCTAACCCTATTCAACCCTAATTAAACTCTAACCGTAATTGAACCCAAACCCTAATTGAATCCTAACCCTACCTTAACATTAGCCCTAATTAAATCATAATCATGAACCCTAACCCTAACCTAACCTTAAGCATTATCCTATAACCCCAACCTTAACTCTAATTAAACTATAATCATGAATTCTAACTCTAGACATCTAAATTTGACCAATTACATTTCGTCAAATTTATCCCTTTCAGCATCTCCATCGATATTAATCAAATTATTTATCAGATTAATATTTCTATGTTTCCCTGACATCCCTAAGGTAATTAATTCAATAGATTAAATACCTTATCATTAGCCTTTTCCTCTCTAAATTAAATAAATGTTCTCATTTACTTAATTTAGTCATTTAACCTTTATGCATTTAAATCAATTTTAAATTCATTTGTTTTCTCTCTCCTAGTCCCATCCTCCATAACCCATCCCTAATTTGGATTAATCTAATTAATTTATAATTATGGATGTGCACACCCTTAATTGGGGTTAATGTCACATCCCCCATCATACCCCACTTGCCTTAATCCTCCTCTTATCACCTAATCCCTTGTTTGCATAACTTAATCACGTAATTAAGTCCATCTAATTCATATGCCATTTATGGCATTCCACAAGTCAACCAGTTTCATTAAATGCTTCCCTTTTTGGAGAAGGCATCCCATTCCCAAGGTGAATTTTTAATTCACTTTTATTCTTTCAAGGTTTTTAAAGGAATTTTTAATTCCTTAAAAGTCACTTCACCTATGTAAGGACAAGGGTTCCCTTTATGAGGAGATCTTGTCTAACCTAGGTACTATGAAAGTACTTCCACCTCATGTCCTTCTAGCCACATCATTTGCCACGTGTCACAATAATAAGGGTTGTGAGTTCACAACTCACTCAAGCCCTTGATCTAATCCTAGGTGGCTTCATCTGGACCCTTCATTGCTTAAGGACCTTTCCCCTAAAATTAGAGGATTTGTCCTCTAATGCATCATTCATGCATTCAACACTTGCACATTCAAGCCTTCAAACTCTCACATTTGCATTCTCATACATCCACCATTGTTGTCATCTTTGAGCTCACTTTGCATCCATTTTGTGCACCTATCAACATACCCACATTGACTATTACGATCCTCATCTCACACACATCATTTTGCATCCACTTTTGTGCCATTACCATCGAAGGAGCGCACACAATCGGATAATCAACAAGGCCAACCAAAGGATCAACTTGGGAAAGGTAATATCGTTTCATTCTTACATTTGTTCAAGTTTAACGAAAGCCCTATCTGAGGTGGTGTTGTGATTTCTCTTTCCTTGCATTTTCTTTGTATTTTGCTCTTTAGGTTAAGTAGATTTTGCAGCACACACTAACTCTTCAAGTTCACATTCAGCGTCGGTCATCTCTTCCAGCCAATGATGAATAAATTAAATAATAGTTGATGGCTATTTAATTTATATATATTGTGATTATTTAATGAAGAGGCGCGTCTTATATTAAATAATATTTAATTATTGTTCAAAGTCGAATTTATGTGGAGGCGCGATTTTTTAAGAAGGTCGACTTCTTGTTTGTAAGAGACATGCCTTTTGGAATGAGGCCGACATGTTGTTCTTGAAGAGTCACGTCTCTCCCTTTGTATTGTATATATACTCATCGATTGTAAATCCATTTCATTCAAGTTTGTTATATCTGAAGAAGTTCGTACCTACAGCAATTCATCATTCTGAAGCAGCAGATCGACTTCAAGGAGAATAATATTCATTTGTATATTGCATCTAAGTGAGGTGTTATTATTCATTGTATCAAATCGACATTATATTGTGTCTGAGTTGTAAGCAGATTTATGCACTTATTTAATCAATATATAAGAGATATATTGGTTGGGTTTTTCTCCCTCAGGTTGGAGGGTTTTCCCAAGGTATTTTTTGTGTTTTTGAGTCTAATTTTTTGAATTAAAATCTGTGCATTACATCTTATCATAAAACTAACATGGTATCATAGTAGGTTTTTGAGTCTATTTATCTTGCAGCGATATTGTTTATTTTCCTTCACCTTCTTCATCTCCTCTATCACTTCGTCAAGATGGTGAATGGTCTCAAGATCGAGCACAAACTTAAGGGAGCATCAAATTTAACATCATAGAGATTCATAATTATGCTCACCTTGGAGGAAAGTAAGTTGACAGAGTTCATGGAGATCACAGCTCCCGAGCCTATGAATGAGGAAGAAAAGGTTCAATGGAAGAAGAAAGATATTAAGGCAAAGAAGATGTTAGTTGATTCTGTAAAGGACCATATTGTTCCTATCGTCTCCAAATTGAAGATAAAAAGAGAGATGTTTAAAACTTTGGAGGAGATGTATAAAATCAACAACACAAGTCGTGCTTTAGCCCTAAAGCAACAACTTCATCATGTCAAGATGGCAAAAGGATAAATTGTCATCGCTTACTTCATGAGGATCACTGAGTTGAGAGATCAGCTCTCTTCTATTAGGCATGTTGTTGAAAGCAAGGACTTGACCTTGTTGGCTCTTAATGGTCTTCCTTCATCTTGAGAGTCTTACATTCAATGAATCAGTGCAAGATCGAAACTTCCCAAGTTTGATCGTTTGAGGGCAGACTACATCCAAGAAGAGTCTAGGTTGGCTGTGAGAGGTATTGGTCAAAGCTCCACTAATGAAGACATTCATGTTCTTGCCACTCAATCCTTCAAGAAGAAAGGGAAAGGTGGAAAGAAAGCATATTTCAAGAGGAATAGAGATAAATAAGTTGATGGTGCTCCTACATTCAAGAAGAAGAGGGACCTCTTCAAATTCCAATGTTTTCAATGTGACAAGTATGGTCACTATGCAAAGAACTGTCCTACCAGGCCTAGGCAGCAGGCCTCCATTGTTGATGTTAATGAAGTCTCTCTATAGAAGGATTCATGTGAATACCTATTCTATTATGCCTTGTCAAGCAATGTAACTACCAACACCAACACTTGGTTGATTGATAGTGGTGCCTCCCGCCACATCACCGGATTTAGAGAGCATCTAACTGGTTTGGTGGAGAAATATTCTAGTGAACAAGTCATTATTGGAGATGATGCTAGTTACTTTGTGAAAGGAGTTGGGACCTCCTCTCTCCACTTGGATTCTAGTGTTTCATTTCAATTGGATAATGTACTATTTGTTCCAGGCATCAAGTGAAACCTTGTTTCCATTTCAACCTTGGAAGATAAGGGGTACCAAGTTGCATTTTTAGAAGGAAAATTTCTTATATGGACAAAGAACTCAAACATCAAGTTTGCTCGAGTGATTGGAGTTAGACATGGGTGTCTCTACAGACTATGCACTCATCCACTTCAGGCTCTAGTGCATGATTCTTCAAGTTTGTGTGATCTTTGGCATCAAAGATTGGTTCACCTTCACTTTCAAACTCTACCTATCATGGAGAAGATGGTCACCGACCTTCCAAAATTCAACCAGGAACATGAAGGTACTTGCAAAGGCTGCACTTTGGGTAAGAATACAAAAGGTCCATTCCATAGTAGTGAAAGTACATCCAAATGTATTCTAGATATTATTCATTTTGATTTATGTGGTCCAATGTTTGTTCCTTCTTTGAGTGGTTTCTTGTATTACATTATTTTTATTGACGACTACTCTAGAAAGACTTGGATTTATTTCTTGAAATCTAAAGAATCTGAGGAGGTATTAGAGAGGTTCAAAGAATTCAAAGCTCAAGTGGAGAATTTTTTCGAGAAGAGGATCGAAGTCTTGAGATCCGATAACGGAGGAGAGTGCACTTTTGTCAGCTTCCATAACTTTTGCATTGAAATTGGGATTAAGAGAGAGTTCAGCGTTCCTTATAATCCTCAATAGAATAGTATTGTTGAAAGAAAGAACAGATCTATTGTGGAAGTAGTCAAAGACATGATTCATGACCAAGATCTGCAAATCTTCCTTTGGGCTAAAACATCCAAGATAGATGTTTATGTTCAGAATAGAAGTCCTCACCGGATATTGGAGAACATAACTCCTGAAGAAGAATTCACAGGGGTGAAGCCTGAAGTAAGCATTTAAGGATCTTTGGATGGCCAATGTATGTTCATGTACCAAAGGACAAGACAACAACGTTGGAACCTTCTGGCAAGAAGGGGATATTTTTAGGCTATAGTTAGACATCAAAATCCTACAGAATCTACATTTCGGTTCAAAAGTTAATTGAGATCAGTAGAGATGTCACATTTGAAGAGGATGTTGCATTTAGAAGATCCAAGGGCACTCATATGGAGATCGATGATGAAGAGCCTTCTCAAGATATGGAAGTTGACCATGTTCCTGAGAATCAAAGGGAGGATCCAGAACCTAAAGAAGATGATGATACAATTGAGCCCTTGGAACCTACTGATGGGCCTACAAATATTGTGATTGGAAGAAAAAGACCTCTTTGGGCCAAGAAAACAATGCAGGAGGCAGAAATTTTTGCAGCCCCAAGAGGAACCTTTAGAGAAAGTAAGAGACCTCATAAGTTCTCCAATTATGTAGCTTTCATGAGTCAGATTATTGAGTCAGAGCCTTCCAGTGTTGAGGAAGCTACTAGTCAACAGGTTTGGAAAGATGTTATGTCTGAAGAGTAGCAGTCCATTCTCAAGAATGATGTTTGGGACATCGTTCCTAGACCCGAAGGCAAATATGTGGTATCTTCTAAATGGCTCTTCAAAATCAAGCATGCGGCTAATGGGAGCATTGAGAAATACAAGGCTAGATTCGTGGCTAGAGGTTTTTCACAAAAAGAGGGAGTTGACTATGAAGAAACCTTTGCTCTAGTTGCTCGTTATACTTCAGTCAGGACCATCATTTCTATTGCTACATCTAGATGATGGAAGATTCACCAAATGGATGTGAACACAGCCTTTCTGAATGGTGTAATCGTGGAAGAGGTATATATTGAGCAACCTGATGGATTTGAGGTACATGGGAAGGAGTCCCATGTTTGCAGGCTAAAAAAGGCCTTGTATGGTCTTAAGCAGGCTCCTCGTGCTTGGTATGAAAGGATTGATTGTTACCTGTTGAGCTTGGGCTTCTCCAAGAATGATGTTGATTCTAACCTGTATTTCAAGGTAATTGATGGTGAAGCATTGATTTTGGTTTTGTATGTTGATGATCTGATTATTACTGGAGAAGAACACCTCATTATCAAATGCAAGAAGGAGTTAGCTTTTGAATTTGAAATGAAAAATCTTGGTCTCATGCATTACTTCCTTGGGTTAGAAGTTTGGCAAAATCCAGATGAGATGATTCTAAGTCAAGGGAAGTATACCATTGATATTTTGAAGAGGTTTGGTATGATGGATTGCAAATCCATGTCTATGCCTATGGAGACCAACTTACATAAGTTGAAGGAGGTTGCAGCTAGCTCTGATCTAGTGGATCCCACGATGTACAGGCAGTTGATTGGTTCATTGATGTATCTAGTTAACACTAGGCCAGATATCTTCTATGCAGTGAGTGCACTTAGTCAGTTCATGTGTGAACCAAGGTAGATACATCTTGTTGCAGCAAAATATATCTTGAGATACTTGTGTGGCACAGTTGGATATGGGTTGAGATATTCTTCAGGTGTGGATTTGAAGTTGCATGGTTTTACTGATTCTGATTGGGCAAGGTCTATTACTAATCGGAAGAGTAACCTTTGGTTGTTGCTTCAGTTTGAGATCTGCTATGATATCCTGGTGCAACAAGAAGCAGTCTTCAGTGGCATTGAGTACAGTAGAGGTCGAGTACATTATAGCTTGTGTGGTAGCTCGTGAAGCAGTGTGGCTTCGAAAGCTCCTTGCAGGATTGTTTGGACAATCAATGGAGCTTACTATCATTCATTGTGATAACCAGAGTTGTGTGAAGCTTTCTATCAATCTTGTGTTTCATGACAGAACTAAACATGTTGAGGTCAAATACCATTATATTAGAGATATGGTATTGAGGAAAGCAATTCAGCTAAGGTATATCAGCACTAATGAGCAGACGGCAGACATTCTCACCAAGCCTCTCTCCAAGATAAAGTTTGTGTACTTTCAAGATAATCTTGGTATGGTGGAGAATCAAGCCCTAGCTGAGAAGGAGTCTTAGTATTAGTGATCCTCTCTAATGCATTTCTCTTTGAGAGAGATTTGAGGTGCAAGCCCTTGTTAATGCATTTCTCTTTGAGATTTGAGGTGAAAACCCTTGTTTCCACCTTTTGGGAGAGCCATGGTGGATGTCATGTGTGTGACTCCATGACAACATCACGTGAGAGAGTCTGTGATGATTTTCTTGTACTTGTGTTTTCACCCTTTAGGAGAGCCATGGTGAACGTCACGATGAGGTGACAACATCACATTGAGTGATGAGCACTTGTACATACCATTCATGGGTGTAGCCATGATGGTTGATATCACAATGAGGTGATAAGCTCTTTTCCACACATGGGTGTAGCCATGGTGTTTGACATCACGATGAGGTGATATGTCTTATGCAGTTGGAAGTATCCTCCCTAGCTGAGAGGGAGTGTTAAAGTCCACATTTAGCATTGGTCATCTCTTCGATAGCCAATAATGAATAAATTAAATAATAGCCGATGGCTATTTAATTTATATATATTGTGATTATTTAATGAAGAGGCACGCTTATATTAAATAATATTTAATTATTGTTCAAAGTCGAATTTATGTGGAGGTGCGATTTTTGAAGGTCGACTTCTTGTTTGTAAGAGACATGCCTTTTGGAATGAGGCTGACATGTTGTTCTTGAAGAGTCACATCTCTCCCTTCACATCGTATATATATTCATCGATTGTAAATCCATTTCATTCAAGTTCGTTATATCTAAAGAAGTTTGCACCTACAACAATTCGTCATTTTGAAGCAGTAGATCGACTTCAATAAGAATAATATTCATTTGTATATCGCATCTAAGTGAGGTGATATTATTCATTGTATCAAATCGGCATTATATTGTGCCTGAGTTGTAAGCAGATTTCTGCTCTTATTTAATCAATATATAAGAGATATATTGGTTGGGTTTTTCTCCCTCAGGTTGGAGGGTTTTCCCAGGGTATTTGTTGTGTTTCTGAGTCTAATTTTTGAATTAAAATCTATGCATTACATCGTATCATAAAACTAACACTAACCCCAACATAACTACAACCCTACCTTAAGCATTATCCTATAACCCTAACCTTAATCGTAATTAAACTGTAATCAAGAATTCTAACCCCAACATAACTGTAATCCTAATTGAACTCTAATTGAACCCTTTTGAACCCTAATCCTAATTAAATCATAATCATAAGGTCATAACCCAATTTTAAATATCAATACATAGATAATAATAATGTTATATAATAATCATTACATAGGTAATAATAATGTTATATAAATTATTTTTAAATTATATGATAAATTTAAGTGTAAATGTTATTCTTAATTGCATTAATTTTTTAAAGATCCATGTGCTAGTTTTAAATATATTAATTTAAAAACTTATTTTATATGTAATAATAAATTTATTGTATTTTCTTTTTATTTAATTTTATAATTTTAAATTGATTTTAATGTGCAATTAACATAAAAAGTCTTTATATTAGATTGTATATTATATTTAAGTTGCTATATTTTTTACAATAAAATCTTGATTAAAGCCTTAAATTTAATTTTTTCTTTACTTTATATATATTAATTTTGAATAAAATAGAATATGATTGTTTTTTTCACTTTTTAAAAGATATTCAATATGTTTTGTGTAAATAGTAAATTTAGAATGTTTCTTTTTTATTTAATATATATTTAAATACATTAATTTAGAATATTTAAAAAGAACAGATCTTTTTCATTCTTTTATAATTTTAATTTTGTGTATATTAATTTAGAAACCTTGTGTTAATTTAGGAAAAAAAAATTAATACTTAATTTTCTAAATTTTAGAAACTTCTTTTTATGTGTAATAATTTAACATATATTTTAATGTCTTATATTTATAAATAATTTTATTTTTTTTATTGAAAAAAATTACTTAAATAAATCTATATTAAAAAAGTCAAGGGATATCTAGTTTGAAAAATATTTTGAATATTTTCTAATTTTAA
Source organism: Sequoiadendron giganteum (assembly GCA_007115665.2). NCBI lineage: Eukaryota > Viridiplantae > Streptophyta > Pinopsida > Cupressales > Cupressaceae > Sequoiadendron > Sequoiadendron giganteum. Next base: position 616,812,025 of record CM021104.1, read on the forward strand.
GCACATTAATTTAGAAACTTACTTTTATATGAAACAATAAATTAGAATATTTATTTTATATTTACTCTTTAAATTTTAGAATCTCTAACTATTTAATTATTAATTTAATTACTTTATTGTTTCTATATTTGTTATTGTCCATTAATAACATAAATTAAAAACTATGAATCTTGAAAAATAATAACAATACAATTATGTCCTTTGAAAGTTAATACCTTTACATATTATTACTAATTATATTAAAATCAATCTTTAAAATAAATAAAAATACAAATTTCACCATTACAATCTGTAAAATTGAATACAATAAATTTGTGCATTACAAATTGCACATATAATTTGCCGTTAAGAAAACTAATAAACTAATTGCAGGTATTGATACTGTTGATCGCTTTCAACGCATGAAAACTCTGAAACTTTTCATTTCTTAGATATGGGGCATTCCAGTTTACAGGCAGTTTTCACATTGTTCTAATGAAAATCAGATTACAGAAACGAATTGAAAGATCCGAAGAAAAAATGTCATTTGTCAAATTAATACGAATCACAGAAGATTAAAGTCTGTAACGAATCCATTCAAAGAAAATCAACGTTAAATTCTTGCTGCCATAAAATAAAACTCATTTGAAAGATCATCTAAATTCACAGAAAGAAATCAATGGAAAAAGTTAAATCATCGGAATGATATGGTGCTCTACAAATTATAGTCCAGTTATGCAACCGGGATAAATGCCTGATTCTAACGGCAACAAGAAACCGTAACAAAGCAAGGGCATTAAATAGCTCTATCAAGTTCAATCAAGTGATTCAATTGATGAGACAAATCTAGAAATAGTTGACCCCGATCCACCAAAATCATTATTTTTTTTTGTTTTATTTTCACTTTAAAGAATTAATAAATATTCTATATTTATATGTCACTCGTTAAAAGTACTCTAGCTACCATAATAAAATTACTTCTACTTTATTTCTATCATTCATCCATTGCCTTTATTTCTTTGGTGTAGACCATAACCACATATAAATTGGAAACTCGTTTTGAAGGTCCTGATCCTCAACAAACTCGAATATACTTCAATGTCTTGGAAAACATCGATTTTACTTAACTTCTAAATGATGATCATATCTTAACATTTTAATTAAATACAAATATTAACTACAGAATGACCAAACGGTTGTTTAGAAAGGAATTTAGTCAAACTAATTAACTACACGACTCACTAATTAACTGCATCAGTCCATGTTTTCTAAGAATGTCTAATCACAGAACGAATTTAAAGTAATTAGCATGTGCATAAATGCAACAATTTTTACTGCTTTAAAATTATTTTTACTTATCGTAGGCACTGTGGGTGCAAGAGTGGACATGTAACTCAATTCATCTCCACCACCTGTATACTAACCTAATTTACCGATACTGATATTCAAGTATAGTTAATTATAAAAAGGTACTGATGTTGAAATTAATTTTTCAGTGAACATTTGAGAATAGCGAGGTACGTGTGAAATTGTTCCCATAGTAGCTGTAAAATATTTAGAATCTTCTACCTAGCATGTATACACAGGAAATAAACAAGACAATTATTTCCCTAACCAGTCATGCTCACCTTAATAAAATAAAATAAATGTTTTTTCAAGCAAATCAAGCCTTGATAAACAATGAATGTCTTCCATATTTTCATACCAAAACACAATGACTTTCAGATAACATAAGACCACATCAAAATTTTATGCATTTGATAATGTTACAAAAGCATTTTTATATACAAGTCCACAATGATAACCCTACCCATTCAAATCAAGAGGAAAGAAGAGTAGGACTAGAACTTATTGTATGCAACAGCAATTGGATAAAAAGAAACTCTTGGGTAAGAAATGGATTGATCTAATCAGATAAAAGCTCCTCTATCTCAGGATCTTCAATTTCTGTGGATGCAACCTCTTCCGAATTCATGTCATGATCCAATTGTTGCTGGCGAGGTGTACCATCTTCAGAATCATCCATTGATGGATCTGTGTAATTGCTAACATTTGCATCATTTTCTGAATGAAGCTCCACAGTTTCTCTGGCACACTCTTGGGCCTGTTTCTTCTTTGACTTGCTTTGCTTAAGTATTTCCTTAATTTTCTCTCCAGCATCTGGCTTCTCACAAATACAAGCAGAGGGAAATTCATGAAACCCACCCCGGCCAGGCCTTGCTTCATCAGGCTCACCCATGAAACCTTTCTGGCAAACCTGTACCTTTTTGGCAAAGGTATCCCAGCTCATGTTATGTCGGTTCAAGAACAAAGAATTAAGCTTTTTGGCATATGGACGGATGGTGCGCTTGTGCCCAAAGAACCGCCTGCATTTTAAAAGGTTTCAAAATTGAAATCAGCCCTCAATTACATATCCTACATGTCAAGCAACTAAACTGCTTTGCAAGGCTCATTCTCGAAATAAAATTAAAACTTAATACCTTCTCCCAGCTAAAATCCTTGCCATGTTACCATTGTTGTTTGTTACAAAAACGTCACTTTGATCACATACAATATAATCCAAAGCAGCCATGCGAGAAGAATATGAAGAGAATTGTTCCAACTCTCTTGAATTTGAAAGAGTGTCTTTAGTGTAGAAGTTTGGAAAAAGGGCTTTCAATGGTTTTAAAGTTTCCTCCCTTCCGTATACTTCTCCAGATGCCACATAAATATACGAATCATTGCCAAAACCTAATGCCCTCAACATCAAGCCCACTTCCTCCGGTGTGAGAGGACATTTCCCATGTCGACGTTCTCTTTCTGGATTTGCCTCCTTCAAAAGAAATAGAAAAAAATAAAATGAAAAAAGTCAAGATATTATTTCAAATTCAGGCCCATAATAAATGAGAAAGCCAAAATAAAGTAATTATTTTCTTATGTTTCGGCTTAGCAAAAAACTAAAGCTATAAGCTTACAGGCAATGTTTTCCATCGTTTACGGATCACACCCAACTCTCTTCTCTCCTTTTCTCCGCCACCATAGTAACACCCAGAAAATGCTAGCATGTCGGGCTCAAACCTACAATTAGAAAATTCATGGTCACCATGATTTAAACTTATGCTTATTTTACTACTGCCATGAAGTGCTCTTAGCTAGGAAACTTCTACCATGTGATCTGCAACTAATCGAGAAACTATTAAGGTAAAAATTATCCAAACAGAAGCCATATATCATTTTAATGACATCTGTTCAATATCAAAAGGATATTTCAAAGTTACCTCAAGTGAATTGCAAGGAAACGCCTGCTCATCTTCCTCATTCTATTGACCAAATTTTGACCCATTTCCAGAATGGGCTTTGTAAATTGCAATGCATGATAGTTCACTCTGCAGCGAAGCTTTTGCAAATCAGCATCCAGCTTATTTGCAAGCCTGTAGTCAAACTTGGTCAACTTCACAACCTGCATCCAGAGTCAGAAATAAACACATGCTTTATAAGTATATAGAAAAACTACCCAAATTTCTATAGACTATTGGAACCCTCTAACTTAACATCAAGTACAGAAGATTGTAAAGAGGGTTTGATAATAAATGTCATGGTAAACTATCATTTACCACACAAAATTTTAGTTTGTCTTTTAGTTTCAGAGCCTCATTTTTACTGCATGAATTCTTACTTAAGTTGTTAGCTTCAGAACTCACGCAGAGGGGAACTAGAGAATGAGCAAACAGTTGGTGCATTTGTATCATGCCCCCTAATTAAATTGGATTACCAAACTAGCATGCATGTTCACAATACACAGTAATTATCTTGAACATAATTGTAGATGGTTCAATCTGAATTCCAATTATGATCTCCAGTGTTTTGAATCTTTTGATAGTCGAATAAGCAGATGAATTAAATAACCTTTCTACGCACTGGAAAGGGCCACATATTGCATGAAATAGGAACATAAGTTGTTTATTGGCAATAAAAATATCTCAGAGTATGCTTCATTTTCATGACTAATGCTAGAAGCATTCTGCACCATTTAAATCCTATTTCCTAATTCTGTCAACGTAGTGTTAGCAAATACAATTATGAAGGGACAAATTAATTTGAAACGATGTGCAGGACTATGTCCTCCTACTATCAGGGAAGGCTTCCCTCTATTTGATATTTACAAGAAATGAAAGGAATATTTGCAATACACACAAATATACAGGAAAAGGAAAGTGTATTGTCATTTTGAGGTTTTCAGAATTAAACAAGACAAACGAAAAGGTTTGAATATTTAGTAAAGCAAGCATAGAGCTTTGATCAACAATCAAATGATATCAAACTACAAATAATATCTCAAACCACCTGCTTCGCATTAACATGAATGATCAGACTCCAAGGTAAAACAGACATCCAGATACAGTATAACTAAATCTATACACAAGTCGGATCTGGGATATATATCAGACCCAGAAGTTTCCTCTCATGCCCAATCTACCTCCAATACAGATCCATACCCAATAAAGCAATTAACTGCAACCACCTGCTTCGCATTAACATAAATTATCAGACTCCAAGGTAACACAGACATCCAGACACAGTACAACTAAATCTATATGCAAATCGGATCTGGGATACATATCAGACCCAAAAGTTTCCTCTCATGCCCAATCTACCTCCAATGCAGAACCATACCCAATAAAGCAATTAACTGCAACAGATAAAAGCCAGGTTTAACTAGCTTCCTTAACCTGCAGGGCCCATTTAAATTTATAGACAAGTTTAATGAATACATGAATACTAAGGTAAAGACTTCCAGACCCCAGCCCACATTAATGGGTTTCTAAAGTCAAGTCAAATCCAAGCAGAATATTCAACTTAAAATCTTCCTCTGATGTTAAAGTTCCCTCTGATATGACTCCAAAACTGATTTGAATATTCATTCCAGTTAAAACTGCCATCTTAAATAAATTCTTACCAACTGATTTTAGTGGTAGTTGGTTAAAAGCAAAGTTGCATGGACACAGATACAGATACAGCCATGTTTTAAGACCCCCAATATGGATACGGCTAGATAGGACATTCATAAAAAGCACACACATATTTAACACAATTTTCTAAGTTAGTAGAGAAGATTTTCATTAGTTTAAAAGCAAATAAGTTCATATGAGTGAAAATAATATTAAAATCTAAATATTAATAATTTATTAAAGAAAAAACAATTAAATATATATGAATAAATTTTATTTATATTTAAAGAGTAAATTTTAGTTTTTTTTAATATTTAACATTTAAACAACATAATATAAATATAAAATTATAAACAAATTAACTTTCTTAAATCTATAAAAATTAAGACACCAAAAACAATAATAGAGTTGCATTGCAAGAAGACCCAGAAAAATGGTTTGCTGTAAATGGTTTGCTGTAATAGAAAAATGTTTCATTTGTTTTCCTCATTTGGTGTAGGACATTCATAAAAAGCACACAAACATATTTAACACGATTTTAAGTTATTAGAGAAGATTTTCATTATTTTAAAAGCAAATAAGTTAATATAAGTTAATATAATATTAAAATGTAAATATTATTAATTTATTAAAGAATAAACAATTAAATATATATGAATAAATTTTATTTATACTTAAAGAGTAAATTTTTATTTTTTTAAATATCTAACATTTAAACAACATAATATAAAATTAAATATTAAATATAAATATAAAATTATAAACAAATTAACTTTCTTAAATCTATAAAAATTATGACAACAAAAAAAATAATAGAGTTGCACTGCAAGAAGACCCAGAAAAATGGTTCGCTGTAATAGAAAAATGTTTCATTTGTTTTCCTCATTTGGTGTAGGTTTTGTTTATAGAAAACAAAAAAAAATATTGCACGTTGAAGATTTTTAAGATTAAGTTTAGGAGGGTTCACATCAATTTTTTTGAAAATCAAATTACACAGTATCCAGCACAGCTGGAAAATCAGAGATTTTTGGGCACATGTGGATACAGCATCCAATGTGTATCCGTGCCGTATCGTATCTGTATCCGATATGGATACGAGGATACGTGCACCTGGGGAGGGGGAGGGGCGTTTCCGGCTACTCTATTTAAAAGCGATAACATTATGAAAAATGGCATGCACTCTGGTTTTCAAAAGCAAAAAATATTATTTGTTTTGGGTTGCGTCAGATGAAAATTCCTTTTATATAGCTTGAAATAATAGAAATTATATATTTTACTTGTTTTTATGAATATTTCAGAATTATTCAGTTTCCCAATTTTTTCCAATTAGACCTTCAGTAATTGAATTTCATTTATACTATAGGTTTTGCCAACTCAAAACCAATTCCAAGAAATGCTACTATGAACAAAATAGACTCGTGTTACTGTTTCCTAAATCCATTCTTTATGTTTCTCGTGCATTATTTAAATTTATTTTACAAATTTATGTATTTTTTAAATATACTATGCTCTTGCCAAGTACATGCCAAAATTTACACTCGCCAAGTTTAACTAGCTTGCTTAACTTAACCTGCAGGGCCCACTTAAATTTATAGACAAGTTTAATGAATACTAAGGTAAAGACTTCCAGACCCCAGCCCATATTAAAGGGTTTCTAAAGTCAAGTCAAATCCAGGCAGTATATTCGACTTAAAATCTTCCTCCGATGTTAAAGTTCCCTCTGATAAGACTCCAAAACTGATTTGAAAATTAATTCCAGTTAAAACTGCCATCGTAAATAAATTCTTACTGTTTTTAGAGGTAGTTGGTTAAAAGCGATGACATTATGAAAAATGGCATGCGCTCTGGTTTTTAAAAGCAAAAAATGTTATTTGTTTTGGGTTGCGTCAGATGAAAATTCCTTTTTTTTGGCTTGAAATAATAAAAAATTATATATTTTACTTGTTTTTATGAATATTTCAAAATCATTCGGTTTTCCAATTTTTTCCAATTAGACCTTGAGTGATTGAATTTCATTTATACTATAGGTTTTGCCAACTCAATCCCAATTCCAGGAAATGCTACTATGAACAAAATAGACTCGTGTTACTGTTTTCTAAATCCATTTTTTATGTTTCTCGTGCATTATTTAAATTTATTTTACAAATTTATGTATTTTTTAAATATACTATGCTCTTGCCAAGTACATGTCAAAATTTGCACTTGTCAAGTTTTTGTCAAGCCCAAGTATTTGAGGGGGTGTCCAAGGATGCACTGTTGTTCCTAGGATAGCAAAGGGAACGTTCAAGTGAACCCCAACCATCCTAGGGATGTCAAGGTATCCCCAATGGCCAAAAAAAAACCTATTAATTTTATTTTTTAAAACATTAAATTTTAAAAATTCCTAATAACTTCGAAGGGAAGAAGAAAGGAGAGACAGAAGAAGAAGTAAGAACACCAAAACCAACTCCTTGAGGTATATTTCCAATTCCCATTGTTCATTCATCTTCTCACTTTCAAGTTTCTGCTTCAAACTAAATCATTCATGAAGCTGTTCTTTTTTTAAATTTCTATTAATACTAAATATTAAATAATGCTAAATGGTATTGCAACTTTTGTGTATCCTCTATTTCTAAGCCTTGTGTGAACTAAAGTAAAATAGATAGAAAATCCTTGTGCCTGTAGCATCTAGTGATTCTTTTTACTTTTTAGTTGCAATAGGCTAATCAAAAAATGTATTGGGTGCCTTAGCTAACTAAAAGAAGAATTGTACCTTTTGTGTATCCTCTCATACTTTTCCTTGTGCAACCTTATAAACAGAAAATGAAGGAAAATCCTCTTCCAGTGTGATTATAATTGTTTTCTTGTTCCAAAGGACTAATCAAATAATGTTTTAAGATTCTAAGTATCAAATAACTCGAAGAAGGTTTGCAACTTCTATGTGTATTGTGAGCTTCTACGCCTTGTAAATCCTGAACTTAGAAAATCCTTGCATAGAACTAGAAATTGAGACTTGATTCCTTATTTTATGTAGTTCAATACTAATGTGAGTTCCTTTAGCCCAAGTGACAATGAAGACATTAACATGTTGGAAAGTCCATAAATTGGTAGTGAGTAGGGAGAGGGAAGCGCAACTTAAGGTAGCACTCAGAGTGGTAGTTCAATTGGGTCATAAATTTCAATTGCCCTTCCAAGTTGTTGGAAAAGTATGTCAAGGGTCCATTAAAAAAGAAAGCCCCTCTACAACAAAATTATATGATAACAAAATTGTTAACTTGAGGAGGACTTGCCTATAGAAATGTCATTTTACTCATTTGAATACCATGACAGCATTACTATGTCAAATGCATACCTCCTACGCATTGTTGGTAATGAGGTTGTGGTATGTGGTCAGCTCTCACTTGAACAAAGGGTTGAGAAAATTAGAATATATAATGGTGAAATCTCCACACTTTTTCTTACCTCAGCAGTGGCACTTCTTCTAGATTATTGGTGCCCAACATGCACAAGCTCTTATTTAAGCCTCAACTATAGTAGAACCTAAGGACAAACACAAGGCCACCGGTTCAACTCCAAACCCAATGGTAGATGTGTTCAATGTATAAACTACAAATGAAGCAAATGATGCCATTGATAAATTCCTCTTTGCCAATGGCATTCCATTCCATGTTACTCACTCTTGTTATTTTAAGGAGGCCATGGTTATTTTAAGGAGGCCATGTCCACATTGCACAAAAACTTTCATACGTGGGACTAGGAAGAAAAAAATGAATATTCTCTTTGATAAGAACAATTCCAAGATAAAAGTACTCATGGAGGAAATGAAAGCTACATGGGTGCAACATTATCATGGGTGGACAACATTGCACACAATCCACTTATCAGTATCATGTTTGCATATAAGGAGGTGCCTTACTTCCTTAGGGCAATTGATTGTTCAAGGAAGCACAAGGATACAAAGTTCTAGACTCAAATCCTCAAAGATGCCATTAAGAAGATTGGCCCTACATATTGGTATAAGTTGCGACAACTATATGTTCAAGGCAATCAAGCGTTGGTTGAAGATGCCTACAAGCATATCTATTGGACCCCTTATTATGTGCATGATGTTAGTTTTTAATGATCAGATGTAAAGCACAGAAATTAATTCAAAATCAATACAATAACACAGCAGATACCCTGGGAAAACCCTCCACTTGAGGGAGAAAAACCCAGCAACAATATATCGCTTATATATTGAATGTCAACAAATGTCTTCTTTACAAAGAGGCCAATATGAAGGCCAAGAAGGAGCACCACAATCTGATGCTAACACAGCAATATTACAATGCCTTCAGATGAAACACTCAGCCTTCTGTCAATATGTCGATCTGCACTATATAAACTTCTTCCAGATGTAAACTCAGCCTTCTACAAGACGCGATCTGCACTTGAAATATAATGCTTCTTTCTGCTGGTAATATCGAGCTCTGTCAGATGTAAACTCAGCGTTCTACAAGATGCGATTCAGTGCCCTTGAAATATTCGCTCTTGGTGACACCCGAATTAAGCACCTCATGAATATAGAATGAACAATGTATATGAATGAGTGAGTATTACAAATGAGAAGCAATGTGAATATATACATAAGAATGGAAAGGGACGCATCCCTTCCTTCATGTCGGTCTCCACCAAAAGTCATGTCTCCAAGACACATGAAATCGGCCACAAGGAAACTCATCTCTTCATGAGTTCGCGCCTAAGGGTGTCGGCCTCAATAAAAATATCATCTAACAAATGATAAACATTATTTAATTTGCAAGAGACGTGATACTTCACATCGGGTATCACATAAAATAAATATTTAAATTATTGATTCATAATGAAGCGCTTCTTCATTAATTCGACTTGCAATTCAAATAGCCGTTAGGCTACAATTTGAATTGCCCTTCATAGATCGGGTTGGGCTGGAAGTAGAAACCCGACGCTGTCTTGAACATCAACACATGATATATACAAATCACTTAACAGATGACAAGAAAATTGAGTGGATCAATCAAGTTTTAACCAACCTGAGAGATGTACAAACGTTTATCTACAATAAACCCACATCACATGCTCTATTATGTTCCCCAAAAATGTATCCTTTAGGTTTTTCCAGGCATATCCATACAGGGGATGTGATAAAATATTTGATATATTAAACAGAGGAATGAAAGTTCCTTATATAGATTTACAAGAGAATATGTTTCTAAAAGAAACGACCGTAGACTGAAGACGAAAATAGAAACTAACTAAACTAACTAAAGACGACTAAGATGACCCTTAAAGAAACATTCTATTATCCTAATACCCTCCCTTAATGGTCATCGTTCTAACTACCTAGAAAAAAAAAAAATGTTCTTCCACAAAAGACAAGAGCCTGCCACTGACTCTGCCACTTGATATGAGTTTGCCACCAACCCTCTCAAAAACTGCAGAACTTCCGGAAAGAACCAAAACGGATCACAAAACATCCAACCTGAGGTTGGGTAACAAAGTTGTCCCTCCTTGTAGCCAAAGACATCGAACAACAACTACCACAATTTTGAGGAAAACTTGGCAAACCCTTCAAATGTTTGCAAATGAGCATGATGCCCTAAAACAGACTGCAAGAAACCACAATTTTTTAGGACAAAATCGCAAAACCTTGAAATTGAAGTTTACAAAGCATCGCTTTTTCGAAAAAAAAAAAAGTAAAAACCTTCAAATGAATCCCACGCATCTTTGTGAATTACAGAAACCCAAACAAGTAGCTGGCACGAAATCCGAAACAAGGATCAACATACAAAACATCATTTTTAAGGAAAAACGGTAAAACCCTTTTAGAAACTAGAGAGCCCTCCCGAACTGCGAAAACCCTGACTAGGGCATACACGAGCAAACCCTTAATTTTTAGGAAAAAATTATAAACCCTTTTACAAGATAAAAAAATTTAAGGCCAAAATTATAAACCCAAAAATAATTTTTTAAGGTCGAAAAATTATAAAACCTAGAAATGATAAAAAATTTAAGGTCTAAAAATTATAACCCCCAAAATATTTTTTATGAAAAAAATAAATATTAAAACCCCATTAATCGAAATTTCTGCTCAAGCAACACAAAGAAATCATACGAAGTCTCCTCCTTAATGCAGAACCCGACAAAGAACATGATCTCGTCAACGGAGAGCAGAAAATCACGAGCAGAGAAGAGAAAGACGACACGAACGAACAAACAACACCCATAAAACTATTGCGTGCGGCCAGAATGCTCAAAAAATAAAACGCGTCCAGAAGAAAACCTCCAAATCACGGCTAGAGAAGGATCTCAAGATTCTCAACTGAACAAACAAAGAAATCGCACCTGAAAACTTGTGAACCAGAAAACACGGCTATAAAAATGCAAAACACAGCCTGTAAGGAGATCGCGGGCCGGAGAAAACACTTTGAGAGTGTCAAAAACGAGCAAAGACATCACCAAAATCACAAACAACACCCAAAAACATGACAAAATGCAAACAGAAGCCCTTTGTCACGCGTGTAAGAAGAAACGTGAATAGAGAAAATCAAACAGAACCTCCAATTTTACAATCCTTAGACAGATTTGCAAAAAAATGGCGCCCAAATAAAGAGAAAATCGCATGAAAATCCGCCACACAGGAGCTGCGATTTAGAGAAGGCTCGGAATTTTTTTTTTTTAAAAAGACTTTCAAACAAAGACAATGCCCAGAAATAAGAGAAACGTGGCCTGAAAATCGTGCCCAGAAGGGTTTAATCATGCCCACCAACAATAAAACCCAATTTTGAATTAAAAAAATGAGTTTTTTATTTTCCTCAAAAAACCCTGAGCCCTCCCGTGAGGGAGTTAGACCCAGGCCAGCTCCCCCTCTGATACCATGATAAAATATTCGATATATTAAACAGAGGAATGAAATTTCCTTATATAGATTTACAAGAGACGATATTTCTAAAAGAAACAATCGTAGACTGAAGACGAAAAAATAGAAACTAACTAAACTAACTAAAGACGACTAAGATGACCATTAAAGAAACATTCTATTATCCTAATAGGATGTTCTGGGGACGCGAGTATGGCTTAATGACATCCCCTAGCCGTCCTCGTCTAAAAAAATTTTGCAAGAAACATCCCACGGACGAGGGGACGAATAGGGGATGGTCAGTTGTCTTTGAGATGGTTGGGGACATCTCCAACTATCCCCAATTGTTGTACCTAAGTTTTATAAAAAGAAAACCCCAAACTTAAAAAATTAATGATTTATTAAGCTGTCCCCTACTGCTGTAGTCAAATTTTATAAGAAAAACTTAAAAAATAATGATTTATTAAGTTTTATGATTTTCTCAAATCCTTTTTAAGATTTTATAAAGGAATTTATTCTATGACAGAGCTATTGCTTCTGCATTTGGACAAAACCATAATATTTGAACGAAACATGGGATAAAAGTAGTGGAAGAGTTTATATAAAGTTTAAACTTAAATATGATATAGCTAGAAAAAAAGATACACATACACCATAGACACGTAAAGGGTGATTATATATTTTCTTGTGCTTGTGAAAGGTGCTCTACACATCCACCGAAGATCTACAAGGGTTGGAGAGTTGTTTGATGTTGTTAGAACTATGAGACACCTCTCTATTCATGTTTGCGAGGTGTGGTGATATAAGGATTTGGGATCCAAGCGATGGTAAGCTTATCATTATTAGTATAAAATCTTTCTATTTGTTTGGTAAATGGTCATCTAGTCGTTTTTAGTTAGTTTCTGTTTTTGTCTTTTGTTAACGTTTGCTTCTTTTAGAAACGTCGTCTTTGTAAATCTATATAAGGAACTTTCATTCCTCTGTTTAATACACAACATCGATTATCTGAACAATCATTGCTTGAGGACAAGCAATCTTGGGAAGGGAGGACAGTAATGTCCTTGAATATTTGGTTTGAGCCTTGAATAATTAGAAAATTAATTGGTTTGAGCCTTGAATAATTGAATATCTTTATAGAGGATAAGCTCCTCTACCACTTTGTACTTTTCATCTTGTAGTTTCCCCTCTAATATGTCACTCGCCAATGCATCCTTGGCATATTCTACAAGTATCGAGTTCTTCCATTCTACAGAGATATTCATTATTGAGCATAGATGGGGTCTTCGAGATAGAGCATCGGCCACAATATTATTTTTCCCCTTCATATACTCAATGTCAAAGTCATAGGCTTGTAATTTACTAACCCATTTTTGTTGTTTGTCATTCAAATCATTTTGATTCAAGAAGAACCCTAGGCTATTATGATCAGTTTTTACAACAAACTTCCCACAAACCAAGTACTACCTAAACTTTGCTAGGGCATGCATAATTGCTAACATTTCCTTATCATATACGTTATAGTTCTTTTCAGTCTCTTTAAGTTTACAGCTTTCAAAAGCTATAGGGTGCTTGTTTTGCATCAATACTGCTCCAACACCTTCCCCAGAAGCATCACACTCTAGTTCAAATAGTAATGATAGTCTGGAATGGCTAACATTGGGCAGGAGCTCATTATTTCTTTTAGCTTTTCAAAAGCTTGTTGGGCCTCTATAATCCATGAGAAAGCACCTTTCTAAGCATGTTAATTTGTACTTGTAATTGAATCATATGTTACAAGTTTACCCACCCTCAATTTGCCATTTCCAATAAGTTTATATTGCTTTAGTATTTGGTGACTTTCTTTTTTAAATCTTAAGGTTCTTTGACCCTAGCACTTTTTTTATAACCGAATGTACTTTTGAGTAATAATAACCTAATTTGGTCATCAGTGGAAATTACTATTGTTTCTTTCCTTCTCTCTTTTCTCTTTGTGGGATCATCAGCCTTGAATGTTATGAGACCCACAAGGAGTTCCTTGCTTATTCCAAGGATTAAGCAACCAGATCCTCTTAATGACATCATTGGATGAATGGTCCTTGTCAAATTAACTCAGGCCATTCTCCTAAGGACATCATCAAACTTTGCTTTGGGCCCTTTCATACTGTCTAACGAGGATGTCAACACTTCTTGTATTGGTTACTCTGAAAACGCTTTGTTCTCCATTGCCACCCTCCTCTTGCCTGTATTAACTGTCCTATTTGACAAGGGGCCTTCCTTTGACAGGACTGCTTCCAATTAAATTTATTTTGTATATTATGACTTGTCTAAGGCTTGGATTGACACTCATGTTATTTGGTTTTATTTCTTCCTAGTTGTCGTTTTAGACAGTTCACAATTGATTGTACTTTCAAGACCCATTGACCGAATTTGATCATTTCTGGAAATAAATGTATTTCTGTTCTGTTCTTTTTCTTAGCACCTATCCCCAACAGTTGTAACTTTTCTGAGTTCCAGCGATCTACTGTGGTCATTCATAAACATTAATATATAGTTTCTGCCTTTCTTTTTTATTACATTTCTTGAATTAAATAGTTCAAACCTCTTATTCCCTCACTAATCAATTCAAATAAAGTAGCTATCTTGCATACGTACTCGCCTGCTTAGCAGCATAGGCAACACTCGATTCTGGTAGAAATGTTGTGAAGATTTTCTGGGCACACGCATTGTGTATGGTCTTTCAATTTCCTGCATAACCTTTTCTGGAACCTCCTTGACAATAGTAACATCACTCAGAAGTGAAGAAATAAACCAACCAACATCAAAAATGTCGCCAAAGTTGCTGCAGGCAATAACAAGCTACAATTACTCAAATGCAACATAAGAATGAGTAAATATGCTAGTAAAAGAAAGTAAAGAAGCATGGATAACATTTTAAATGTCCTGAAAATTAATATGAGGTTACATTACCTTGTATCCTTCCAGAATGAGTGATGATCCAGTTCGGGAACCACCAACGTGGCATTCAAAATCCGAGCTACAACCACTGCATCTGTTATCTGTATTCAAAACCAACTTTGAAAGGTTATGATGGAAAAAATGTGAGATCCCTCACCAAATGTAGACTCCACAACAAGTATTACAGAGTTACGCTGCAAAGAATATGAGACCTCTTGCCAGCTATTAACTTCACAAACAAGAATTACAGACTTATCAGTAATAATGGACACAACTCTCACACCAATCTCTCATCAAATAACAATACAAATAATTCTCACTTGAATGCAAAATACAGATTTTACCAATTTTCAAAACTGACAATTATTTTCATCATATAGAGATTCATAGAAACATATAAGTAGCAGTTAAAAATGTGAGAAGGCTCAATATATTAAATTCTGTAATGAAAAATGTCAAGGGTTAATCCAACATAACGTTTGTGCATTATGTTCTGCATGTGATCCATATGTACAATTGATTTGTAACTTTGTTAAATAGCTAACTGCAATTGATCATTTGATGGCATTTTGTTAGCCTTTTAACCAGCAAAAATTAAATCACGGCATAGAATAATCTTCATGACAATGTGAGCATGAATCTTCAATGAACCAGTTACCTACATAGAGATCAGCACTAACATGCATGTGTCAAATACTATAACCGTAACGACAACAACCATATAGGTTGTACAGACTACAGACACTCACTACTGGCTAGAAAATTTTGCAATGCCTCCCAAGTAACCAGACCTGAAAACAAATGATCCTTCCTGCAGTCCCCTACACAAGATTCTTTTAGAGTATGAAAAACCTCATTCACCCTGAAATTTTCTGGGAGACAGCTCTCACACTAACAAACATTAAATATCTAAAAAGCACGCACAACTCCTCATAGAAACACAGCCTAGCAACTCCTTAGGAGGCAGTACTGGAGTTGAATTCATTTCTCAAAATGATAAAAAGTACACACTAGCAACTTCTCATTAAAATTTCGCAAAGAAAGACAAAGTTAAGACACATAAATATGGGATATTACACTAGTTGAAACTAAACAAAAAGTTTACACATCTTGTGGAATATATACATTATAAAAGATAAAAAATCATGAATTAAAAATTATCTAGTATTGCTATGCCACCTACCAAAATTGATTGCACACATGAGCCACTGCTCTTAAGGTTTTTCAAAACCAATAGAAGTGGAATTTCCTTTTTAATTATTTTTGTACATACTGATACAGTTATAATTTATTATAAACGACGAATAATAATGTCTTCTGTCATCTTTGATACTCAACTTCATTAATGCCTGATCCTAACTAAAGTACTACAAAAGATTTTGTGAAGGTGTTTCCTTTATGCTTGTTCCTAACTAAAGCATTACAAAAGATTCAGTGGAGGTGTGCTTTGAGGTATCAGTAAACCATAGGATGGCCGCAGCTATCTGAGAACAGCATGACACACTAGCTATGGGATGACACTAGAATTCAAATGTAATGTCCCCTTTTCCAATAAAATTCAGTGATGATCTGAAAGCACATTTCCTGTGGGCATAGGGAGTTAATAATTATCACTAAGGAAATGAATCATATTATTTAAGGATGTTATCTTAAAGAACCATGTAAGTGTTGTTAAAGTGGGCACCCAGGTTATGGGGTCTTTTGTGTTATGTAATAAAATTATATTTCTAAGTGGAATCGACCAAAAGTTGTGAGCAGAGTTCTTTAGGAGAGAAAAAAGGAAGAATTTGAAATTGTCTTATGGAGGGAAAGTTGGGAGCTCAAGTGCCTATTTAGTCTAAGCCAAGGATGAAAGATGGTATGCTTGTTTATTAACTGATTCCCTCAAATAAATTGGATACCTTGTTCGTCTATCACTGGAGATTGGAGGACAGAAACCCCCTATTTTCCAAAAAGGATTAGTGGATGAAAACCCCTGATTCAGAATGATGCAATAATTGCAATTCCACACAGGGATTGTGTTTGAGCTGCAAAAATTGCTGATTATATGGCAATTTCTCAAGGCAGAGATCACTGTTAAGGATGGCATTCCTAAGCGCAATTGCTGCTGATATCAGGCAACTGTCATAGCACCACTCTTGCTGTTTCTCCAGCTCCTACAATGCCTATGTGTTTGCTGCTGTTGTTCCCAGAAAGCTCTGGTAATAATGAATTGACCGTAAGTTGAAATCAAATTGAATATAGTAAGACTAATTAGTTATTGTGGACGCTTGTGTTATTGTTACATTTTTTAGGGTTTTTAATTCATTTCTGCATATTATATTGAGGATAGTATCTGTTGCAGTAGATCTGATTTTGAAGCAAGACCCAAACATTTGTGATGAGTGGAGTTAATTAATTAGATTTCAACTAATATTTCTATTGGGGATATTATATCAAATAATGACAAAGATGTTGGTGTAAAAACCAAGAATGTGAATGACCACATACACTTCTGATTTGTTGCAGTAACAGAGCATTAATGTTAACTTCACTGTCATCTTTAATAATCCACATTATCTCCAAATGCCAGTATTACATCAAATTCAGTGAAGGCATGCCTTGTGTTAATACATAGGATAGCTGTAGCTAACTGAGACTACCATGCAAAGCTGGTTATGACAAGATCAAATAACAACAAAATGTTTGTGATTGCTGATCATTTAAATCATATTTCTAGTTACAATGTTGAGTAGTAACTGATCATATGGGGGCATTGAAGGTCATTACTGCAAAGTGTAAACCCATAGAAGGTAACTACAGCTACCCAAATCAGCATCAATAATGGATACTATTGTGCATATTCTAAGAAAAACTAAAGACACATTTTTCTAAT
The DNA here is from genome assembly GCA_007115665.2 of Sequoiadendron giganteum. NCBI lineage: Eukaryota > Viridiplantae > Streptophyta > Pinopsida > Cupressales > Cupressaceae > Sequoiadendron > Sequoiadendron giganteum. Next base: position 616,829,597 of record CM021104.1, read on the forward strand.
TCTTTTCTAAAACCTCTTTTAACTTTTTCTTATAGATAGTATTTAGCTTTTGTTCGTCATTTCCTTTTTCATACAATGCCACTAGGAGTTGTTGATGATAAAGCAGCCATGGGTTCATACTTCCAGATTCGATTTTAAAGAATAAATTTAAATATAGCCTCAAGGCTATTTAAATTTATATGTTGATTATTAATTGAAGAGGCACCTTCATAATCAAAAGATAAAGTATTAAAGATTCAATAAATAATTATTAATTATTTGAGAAAGCCGACCTCTCTAGAAAATCACGTCTTTCTCCAAAAGACATCTTTTCTAAAGAGGCCGACATCTCTTGATGAAAAGGTGCGATTCCATTTGGTTGCATATTTATATGATGCTCTTCTTTCATATTTGATCATCAAGTCAAGCAAGTTTGTATGAAGAGAAGAAGAACAATCTGAGCAGCAGATCATATTTTGTAGCAGCAGATCCATTCAAGGAGAAATATATCATTTGTATCTTTGCATCTAGGAGAGGTGCTGTTCATTGTTCTAAGAGACCTTGTGTTGGGTCTGAATTGTAAGCAGATTTCTGCTCTCATTATAATCAATATATAAGAGATACATTGGCTGGGTTTTTCTCCCTCGGGTTGGAGGGTTTTCCCAGGGTATTTGCTGTGTTGTGAGTTTATTTTGAATTAATTTCTTTACTTTTCATCTGATCATATAAAACGAACAGGAGTTGTGCATGTAAATGGCAATATCATGTAAATAGTAAGAGTGATTGAAGTTCTGATACAGAATATTCATTAATCTTACAGATTTCATCATCTTTTGCAACTCAAGTAATCATTAGTTACTTGAACTCAAATATAGTTCATTTTAAGAACTCAACTTTCACTATATTTAATATTATGATTCAAGATATATCTTCAATAAGAAGCAACTGAGGTACTTCATCTAAATCAGGACTACCATGATATTGGATTTAACACCCATGTCCTGTCCATTTTAGGAGACTCCATGAAGATTACAAGTTACTGTCAGTGCCAACTAGATTGCCTGGAGAGACACAATCTAAACCAGGCTTCATTGAATTGATTATTTTTTCTTTCTACAAATAAAAAATATTTTGAAATTGAAATTATATTCACGGATGAATATAAAATTTAAAGCTATATCGAACATTAACTCCATACATCAGGTAATTATTGGAATGGGAGAAGAATTTTTACTCCAGTTCTTTGTTGGTTAAGTCCTCCACTGGCTGCAATCATCAAATAACCATTAGCATCCTTCTCAGGTACAGCAGCTGCATATAAAACCAGCAACATCTAGCAAAAGTCATTCATTGTATATACAAAATAACATAATATATAGATAGATAGATGGATGGATGGATAGATAGATAGATAGACAGATATAGATATAGATTTTATGAAATGCTTTTCTAATTCTATTGCCCATGTCAGAATTTTTGAAATAGTTAACAAAATCTTTCTTGCATTTACTCTTCACTAAAAAAGCCTTTCTGACAGGTCAGTTTGATTTCTCATTTTAGAAGTAATCCCTTACAAACTGTAAATTTAAAAACTACCATAAAGTCTATCCATGATAAAGCATGCAAATGGCTACCAGCAAAAGACATAACAGATGAACATATACAGTATACTTATGATGATGTTTTTAAATGTTTGATATTTTTTATGTAGTTATTCTTTTTAGTAAGAGAGATAACTTTATGAACTATAACAAAATCCTGACCCACCAGAGGAGGTATTTTACATGAAGAATTCACAATTTGCACATACCATGTTTAATAAGGGAAAGTAATATTACAGAAAACAAGGAAAGCAATGATGATAAGCAGACTTACACGGAAAGCGAGTGCTTGAATCACTGCAACCATAGTAAAACTCGGAAAACTTTGATTTCCAGATATCAGCTTGACACTACAGTACACACCAGATGATTGATGACAATAAACATTAGCTGAAGGAAGTTGTTTTAACCAAAATACTAACCTTAATTAAGAAATATTAATCTGTAACTGTATGAAGAAATGAAATGAAATGTAACACATACTGGCGTGTTGCTTGCATTACTTAAGCTTGTTTGAAGGTGATCTGCTTGCTTTTTCTGCTGAAGCATTGTTAAGACATTAAGAGAAATGAGATTAGAAGCATTCTTGCTGCTTAGTCTCAGTCTATTCTCACAAACATGAGAAATCACAATTCTAAATACAGTATTACTATACTTCAGACAAATAAATTATTAGGATAGTAAATATATGGCATGGCCAAGAGCCAACACATCAAATACACAGTATGCATGTGGCATATTTTGGCTTTATGACTCAAGAAAAAACTCTTATCAAAAAATGTGAGATAATCCAGAAATGTAAACAAGCTAAACATGACCAATGATAACTCTGGAGGGTAAGTCATCTAAGGAATCATGAAATCTCCATTTTAAAGGCACATATTTCAGCAAAAATGAAGCCTACTCAGCTTCAATCACAAGAGTCAAACATAGGAACAACTGAGTAAGTAAATGAGTAAGAATCAACTTGCCATTATGGAAAAACTTGTGCAAAGATAAGCAAATTAAAGATTACATGATATTGAAAATTTTACCAAAAGTTAAAGATTTTTCCATTCAATAACAAATGTATGTGCTTATCCATTTTGAAGCTAACATTCAGAACGGAGCTAGATCTGGAGCTGTAACAAACTTCTTCAAACCCTAGATCTGGAGCTGTAACAGAGGATTCCAATGTTTTGAAGCAGCTACTGCAACTGATAATGATGCTATACATGCTTATGGTGATGCTGTCCCCTTGGTCTCTGCAAACCTGGGCACACATATCCTAATGCTGTCAAGCCTGCTGCCCCTTTTATGCACAGTAAGCTTGTCACAGATCCTGCCAAAAGATCCAGCAAGGCACAGGGTGCACATGCGATTTATAGTCAGAATAGAGAAAAAACATTCTCTGTTGTGGTTCCTAAGCCTACATATGCAGAGCAGGTTTGAAGGTTATTGGAACAGATGCAAAGGATGGATATGACCCCATGCACCGGGCATCAGCCAGTTCTCACTTTGGGCAGGAAGTATTAACAGAGGAAAAATATTCAAAACAAGGTTTGATTTGTAGGTTCAATTCCTATTGGCCTAGCTTAGTAGAATTGCATACTTGGATCTCAAATAAACAGAACTATTTTCTTAAGAAATCAATTGAAATCCATCCAAGTGCTCAAGATTTTTAAGTTCTATTATGCATATCTGTGGATGATTCTGATTTCATATTGGGTAAGAGGTTCTGGTCTTGGGAAAGCCATGCATTGCTGGTTAAGCCTCTGTTTCTGGTATTTAACCCTACTGCTGAGACATTTTCTGTGATGCCAATATGGGTTCATTTGCCCTAACTTCCTCAACAGTTTTGGTTTGAACCCTGTTTTCAAGGCATAGGGAATGTTTTGGATAGATTTCTGTCAATTGACCAGCAACTGATAGCCTTTATTCATTCTACAGCAACTTGTATCCAAGTAGAGAGATTAACATTTTGAAAGGAATGCCAAATGAATTCTGGCTTAAAGTTGATAATAGGGAGTGAAAAAAAAAGGTTGGATTTTAAAAATGTCCTATTTCAATGTCAAAGGTATTTCCAGGTGGGTCATATTTCTGTTAATTGTCAGGTTGGGTAAGCCTTCCTCCTCAAAAAAATAACTTGGTGACAAAGAGCATTTTTATCTCATTTAGCTGTTAACTGGTAGATTCCTGAATCGCCTGAGAAATTGGATTGCTCCTCTGCACAATCTTCTCCTAAGCACTGTTAAGGCAGCAGTTCAATGAAAAACAAAACTTTTGCAATCTTTAACAGAGCTGTCTGCTTCAATGTCTCTACATAATGCTCCAGTGAGGGAGGTGGTTTTCCTGAATGCTAATGCAGAGCTCAAGATTTTGGATATAGCAGGGAATGATAATAATACGGTTCAGCATCTTGGTAAAAGCATGTCTTTGGATTCTCCTGCCGACAGTGCTGCTTCTACATCCCTTCTAGTTTCCAATCCTTCAACATCAAAGAAAACTTTTGTTAATCTGTCCTCTTCAAAATCTCCAACTGGAGATACTAAATCAGCAGCTCCATCTTTCCCCATTCCACATCCATTTGAAGTGAGTAAAAGTTAAAACTACTTGGCCCATGGATTTGTCTCTAGTAGAAGAATGGAGTATTGTTGATTCTCTTCTAGATCAAATTAGTCAAACACTTTCTGATTCCCCACTATCCACAGAATATAAGGATGAGAATAATGTCAATGGTTGGACTAAAGTGTAGAAGAGGAAAGTGACCCCCAAAAACCAATCTGTGGGTCACATGGTTCACACCACAAAAAGGGTTGATCATGCTTTTGTAGGTGTCTTTTTGTTACAATAGGACTTTAGTTTATATATTGCTTGTATTTCTTTGTTTGTAGCGAGGTGGGGCCCCCTTAAACAACCCCATATTTCTAATCAATCACAAAAACAGTTATAGAACAAAAGGTAATAATAGATTCACCATTCCGTGTATAACAAATAGGTCGGTGTTATAAGAGATATCAGATCTGTGTATATTTCATAATTGCATGTAAAATAAGGAACTGTCGCACATATTTCATAATCAAACATGTTTAGTGTCTGTTCATAATCAAACATGTTTAGTGTTGAAGTCTCTAACTACCCAAATCCCTCTACATCATGCTACTGATATTAAAATTGACATCAGCATGTATTTCCATGTAATTATTCTTCTACCTACAACATCTAATGTTAATGATGGTGATAATGTTGATAATGTTGATCTTAATGATGACCCATATGATGCTGATTACTAATTATATTATTTTGATATTGAACAATGATTACCTATCATGATATTCAAGTTTGACAAATAGTTATCAAATTAGTATTGTTTTTCGAATTTTGAGATTTTTAATATATATGGTGGTTTTGTTTAGCATATGCCTGATATATGGTATGTTGAACTTAATTTTGTTTTTAGAGTACAAATGTATATGCACATATGTGTTGTATGTGTGTGTGTGATTTGTATATGTTTTTTGTATGGACATACCCAGAATGTATCCAACCCCCAGAAAAATATTTGCCATACTAACATATTGTACCCATGCACCCATACCTGTACCTGATTCTAATTTTCCCTTCCAGGTTTTCAACACCATATGCCAAAGGCCCCTTTAAGCTTTAACAATAAAACATCTTTGTGCCAAGTTGTAGTGTTGCTTAGCAGTAAGAGAACAACTAATTCAGGTGGGAGTCAACATTAGAAATGCAACATTTGACCAGATGACCTGAAGAGCAGCATTATGACTGCTAATACAGATTTCTTATATATCACTACTAAAAGGGTTGCCCTATGAGGAAACTCAAACTTGAGGAGAGGGTCAAGATGATCAAATTATATCCAAGAGACATCACTGTACTATTCTTTGCTTACTCCAAGGTTTCTACACAAGGAAGTAGGCTACCTACAGTTCCAACATTTGAGTTGAGTGGGGCGGAATCATAGAAGTAGGGAGAGTCACAGGTTCAAATCGCTGAACCCAATTGTTGATTTGTTCATAGCACAATCTAAAGACGATGCAAATGAGGCCACTGCCATTTTTTTTGGTAGTATTACTTTCTATGTTGCTCAATGTTCTTATTACAAGGAGGTTATGGCCAAGGTAGGCAAAGCTGGTAGTGGTTATGTGCCTCCTAGCGAGTCCAAATTGAGAAACACACTCTTGGGAAAAAGTTGTTCCAAAGTTAACCTATTGATGAAAGAGAGGAAGACCAAATGAATATCACATGACTATAGCATAATCATGGAGAGGAGAACAAACATTAGACACTGCCCACTCATCAACATCATAGTTACATATATTGATGGAGCTTACTTCCCCAGGGCATTTGATTGCTTTAGAAACAACAAGGATGTTCAATATCAGTTTCTGATCCTACGAGATGCCATTGAGGAAGGACGTCCTCAAAATGTAATGCAAGTGATTACAGATGCAGCATATGTGTGTGCAAGGAAATTGACAAATTAATTTAGTCTACCAACAAGCACATCTACTAGACCCCCAATTGTGTGCATGCTTTGAACAATGCACTCAAAGACATTGAAAAAAAAAATATGGTGGTGGATACAAGGGAGGTGCAAATGTTCATTTGCAACCATTACATCTCATTGGAATTGTTTTAAGACTTTGAGGAAAAGGAATTCATCAAATTAGTTAAGACTTGATTTGCTTCCTACTTTATTCTACTACAAAAGATGCTTGAGTTGCAAGAGTCCTTGCTATTTATGTTTATGACATAGGAATGGAAGAGGTGGAAGGAGTCAAAGACAGAGCAAGAGAAGAGGGTGAAGTAGATTGTGAGCAATGACAACTTTACGTCAAATGTAAGATACGTCACATCTTTTATATTCCCTATTTTTAGTGTTGTCAAATTTTGGGGATTCTTACAATCCTAGTATTGGGGAGATTTACAAGTGCATTGATAGCATGTTTGGCAAGACGAAGGCCCCCATTCGTGAGGTAGACTCCACCTTAGAGTTCTATATTCATCCCATCATTCAAAAAAGGTAAGAGAAGTTACACACCCCTCTACACATGGTTGCATATGCATTGAATCTAAAGTAGTATCTAGAAAGACATGGCAAAGTTGTTCCATTGATGGCCACATGATGAGGAATGCCCTTGTGAAGGCCTTAATGAAAAGGCTTAGTCTAAAGGAAACTTCATTAGTCAAAGTTGATTGGCTAAAGTTTACTGAACTTGATGGTTGCAAGACTTTGGTGAGGATTAACAGGCACGCTTTGGCACAAGAGAAGCCAATTAGTTGGTAGCAATTCTATGGACCTCCAAAATTGATGTGCACATTTGCCATTCATCTTCTCTCATAAGTTTCTAGTTTCTCCATCGCTGAGAGGAATTGATCCACATGTAGCTTTATCCACTCTCTAATGAGGAACAGACCCACCCTTACAAGTGCAAAAAGAGCTTATCGTTGTGCATAGTGTATTGCATCTCATGATCACGACACCTAAGTACAATAAAGCACAGTAACATGGTGTAATGTAAAGCCTAAGGGACCACAAAAAGTTGAGGATGTGCAATCAGAATTGATTGAGCTCACATTACAAGATGAGGATACAGTTCATTCCAATGATGACGAGTTTTTGAGATATCCAATGGATGATGGCTCTAATTTTTGGGATTGTTGCTCAAACAAATACCAACTATGAATATCTTTTTTTGAACATGCCTATTTTGTCATTTGTAATCTTAGTTGAGAATCTCAGCTCAATTTTACTTTCAACTTTCAAATTTCATAATGCTAATTGCTAACAACTACTATGATCTTCATATAAAGCATTTTGATTTAACAATAATAATTAACATTTATGATTGGGGAATTGACACTAAATTATCAATTAACAATTGTGTAATGTGTTCTCAAGTCTGTACTTAATTTTATAATTTTGTGCAAATTATGGTTGCTAATATACATTAACACAAACACATATATAGCCGTTGCTCCACTGTCCCCAAAATTTAGGATTTTTTTTACTATTCCCAAAACCCTAGCCCTATCATCCCCTACCCCTGCCCCCCACCATCTTAGAAACTTAGAGAAACACTAGAAAGAGCTCACTCGTAGTTTTAAAATGATTGGGTGGAGCCCACATGAAAACTATATGGCAACACTAGAAATACCCAAGAAAAGCAACAAGATAGATTTAATTATAAAAACTATCTTCTAAAAAACTTGTTAACAATAAACAGGATTTAATTATATGGCAACACTAGAAATACCCAAGAAAAGCAACAAGATAGATTTAATTATAAAAACTATCTTCTAAAAAACGTGTTAACAATAAACAGGATTTGGTCAAACTGATGAGTTTAAGCAAGTCAAAAATGTTAAGACACAAAACTCATCAAGCAAATTGAGTTGGTTACAGAGACTCAAAGAATGTGGGCAAGCCATTTGACTAAGATTCAACAATAAAAGAGGTAAACACATTGTGTTTATACATTTAAAGAAAATTGAGGAGGGAAACAAAAATTAAACATTTTGACAAACATCCCATTTGAAATGCTTGCTATTTTCCCGATTCAATAGTATTACTACTATTGGCTGAACTTCAAGCTTTAAAGGATTCAAAACCCATTTTGCATGGAAAGTTATACTTGCTTTTAGATTTGATATGTTTATGAAAATCTAAAATATCTTAGATATCCATGTCATAGGATTGATATGTTTTGCTTTGGCACATATATTTACATGCATCGATCACTCATTTCGTTTCACAGCAGAATTTTAAATTTATCAAGCAAGACACAGTGGCATCACCTAAGATTCAAAAGGACAATTCCCCTGTGCTCTGTAACTAGATTTTGCAAAAATCCAAGTTGAACCCAAACTAGTCCAAACCAAGTACTGAACTTACTACAGTTCCAACCTAGGGTTTGCCAAGGTCTTACTCTAAGCCTATGGATTCAACCTAGGTACATTCATATGTACTCAGGCTGAAACTACAGGCCCATGAGGACCCCGGGTAAACATGGGCCAACTGCAAGGAGAATCTACACGGGACCACAAAAAAAAATTATTAAAAAAGAAAAAAAATATAAACCCTATGATATACCTAGACAAAATCCACAAGCCCAAGGTAGGACCCCACGTGAACCTAGGGAGAACCTACCTAGGACCCAAAAAAAGTCACTTTAAACTTTAAATGGAAAAAGGAAACAAAAAAATTAGAACCCTAACTAGCAGCTTTCCTTAGTCTCAATCAAGGATGAGGAGCACGAGGCTGCTACACAAAACATGCATAATGCAGCTAGTGAGAGCGACATTGGTGCTACTTGCGGTTTCAACAAATCAATGTATGACATCGAACTCAATGCTCTCAATGAAGAGCAATGTAATGATTTGTATTGACTTTACATGTGCAGTAGCACTAATATAAACCATTTTGACAATTAACATTGAATTATCAATTGTCAATTGTATTTTGCATTTAATTTTGTAGATTTTGAGCAAATAATGTGTGTGTGTGCACATCTGCCTCCAATCAATCCAAGACAGGTTTGATCCAATCTAACAGAATCTTTATTGATAGACATCCTCCATTCAAATTTTCCTTGGATGCCCCTCCTCAACTTCTCCCATCAACGGAGCATAATCAATAGAGTTGTCAAAGGAAATAAGTACCAACCATATATTCTAGTGTTCCATGGGGACACGCCCCCCCCTCCCCAATCCCCAGGTTTTCAGGACGTGGGGGCAGGTCGGGGACGCCCCCTGTCGTACCTCCACTGCCACTAGAATGTCAGGGATGTTGGACGTCTCTGAGATGCCTAGGCGTCCCTCAAGCATCTCGGAGACACCCAGAAGTCTTCCACGCTGGGACATGCAAAAGGTGTCTTTTTTATAAATTTCTTTTCAATAATTGGAAATTTGTACCTTGGGTTGAGCCCTAAAGGCAAGTGGGACCCCTCCATTGCTTCTAACCTCTACAAAACACTCTCAAATCCTCTATTTTTCTCACATTTGGTTTTTCATGTTTTGCAACAGCTAGGTGAAAAGGAGAGAAAATAGTGTGAAGAGTGAGTGAAAGTGTGAGATTGAGGTGCTGCAAGTGCAAGAGGGGTGAGAAGGAGCAAGAAAAAGAAGAGGAGGAGGATTTTATACCAACTTAGAAGGATTTTTCAAGCACGAGGTAGGTTTCTATAGCTGTTTTTTGAAGTTTTTTCAATTTTTTTTTTTTCTAATTTTTTAGTTTCATTTCAAAACCTAATTTGACATTGAATCTTGATGGCAAAATGAAAAATGAACAATGAACATTGAAATGGAATTCCATTTCAATGTTCATTGTTCATTTTTCATTTTGCCATCAAGATTCAACATCAAATTTTAAATTTTATTTTCAAATTTGTTAAACTAGGCTCAAACTAGGCACTTATAGAATTTATATTGTTTATTGCAGTGTCACAATGAGCTCTCATGACATGAGTGAAGATGAGGTAGAGATTCATGCTCATAGTGAACCTGAATCTGAATATGACCCTGAGGCTGAGAGGGGTGACCATGGGGTTGAGCCTAAAGCCCAAACTAGTTTCATGCCAAGTGAAGCAAGTACTATAGAGTGCCCTTCCGCATTATTGGCACGATATGCTAGGGGTCCTTTTGATCGTAAGTCTCCTCTCAAACAGTTTACAACAAAATTACCAAGCAAGCCAAGGACATCTGGTGGCACGAGGAGGTGGAAGTACCACTTTTGTGATCTAGAATGGTATGGCAGCTTTACTATAGTTAATGCACACCTTCATTTTATTCGAGGAAAAGGTGTGGAGAAATGTTCATTTTTGGCAAGACCGACAAACCTCAAATACACAGAGTTGAGATAAATAAGCTATGGGTGTTCCTAATGATAGTGCAGCTACAACTGTACCTACTACTTTGCTTCATAGGGCACATGTTCAACAGAGCCAGCCACAAAGTTCTAGTCATACTTTGCAGACAAGCGTAGGAGTGACACTAGGTTCTTCTTCCAATGCCTATGCAAGAGAGGGTAGGGGGAAACACAAATTGCAAACTCAAAGTAACCCCATAGCTGATTTGTTTAATATGCAGCTAAAGGATGAGATAGATGATGCCATTGGCAAGTTCTTCATTGGCTAGTTCTTCTTTGCCAATGGCATCCCATTTCATGTAGCTTGATCTCCTTATTATAAGGGGATGATGTCGATGGTGGCAAGGGGAGGACCATCATATGTGCCACCAAGTGAGACAAAATTGAGGACCACGATCTTGGATAAGACCTATTCCAAGATCAATTTGTTGATGGAGAAGATGAAGGAATGTTGGGTGAAGACTAGATGCATTATTGTCATGGATGGGTGGACGAACATTAACCATCATCCACTCATTTATATCATGGTTACAAGTACAGAGAGCCTATACTTTATTAAGGCAGTTGATTGTTCAAGGCATCGCAAAGATATTGATTTTCAGTTTCAAGTCCTCAAGGACACTATTGAGGAGGTTGGGCCACAAAATGTGGTCCAAGTAGTCACAAATGCAACACATGTGTGCAAAGTTGTAGGGAAACTTGTTGAGGCAGCTTACAAACATATTTGGTGGACTCCATGTTGTGTGCATGCCATGAACAATGCACTCAAGAACATGGGGAAGATTGAGTGGATTAGAGTAGTGGTCAATGATGCTAGAGATGTGCAGATGTTTATCTACAACCACCACACTTCACATGCACGCTTCAAGAGCTTCTTTAAAAAGGAGTTCTTGAAACCTACTGAGACCAGATATGCATCCTATTTCATTCTCTTGGAGAAAATGATTGAGTTGCAAGAATCACTACAACTCATGGTTATGACAACAGAATGGAATAGGTGGGCCTAGTCCAAGACAGAGCAAGGGAGGAGGGTGAAGGATACAGTGAAGAGTGATGTGTTTTGGAGTGATGCAAAATATATAGTCTCCATCATTGCTCCAATTTTCCAAGTCATCAGATATGGGGATGCGAATGCACCTAACCTTGGAGAGGTGTATGAGTGCATTGATTCTATGCTTGACCAGATGAGGGTTGTCGTGCGAGAGAAGGACCCCACATTAGCATTCTACAATGAGCACGTTCAACCAATCATTCATTAGAGATGGGAGAAGCTAAACACTACTTTACACATGGCTACCTATGCATTGAATCCTAAGTGATACAAGACTAGGCCTGGTAGAGTTACATCGATAGAGGATGCGGAGGTGAAGGCAAGGTTCTTCAAGGCTATTGAGAAGATGTATGATCCTATAGATACCAACACGATTCACATTGAGTGGACCAGATTTGCCACTCTTAGGGGTTATTTTGATGTAGCCAAGATGGATATGGCAACTATGGCACAAGAGGACTGAATTTTGTGGTGGACTTGCCATGGATCGGGATCTTTGATTACCACTCTAGCCATCTGATTGTTATCTCAAGTTTCTAGTTCTTCAGTTGCTGAGAGGAATTGGTCTATCTATAGCTTCATCCACTCTCTTAAGAGGAACAGACTTACCTCTAGGAGAGCAAAGAAGCTTGTGATTGTAAATAGTGCGTTGCGTCTCATTGACCGCAAAACACTTGTGTACAAAGAAAGTCCATCAGCGCAATAGGATGTAGAGCCAAAGGAGCCAACATGGATTGATGAGGATGCTACGACTTCAGATGCAAGGTTGGTTGGTATTAGTTTGGCGGAGCTTGACCATGAGGAGTCCAGTAATTCCATTGATGAGGAGTTTGGGGATGATTAGAGGCCTCGCTTCACTACATTTTGACATTTCGTACTTATTTTGATATCATGCTACTCATTGTATCATCTTTATGATATTTTCGATATAATAGAAATCTCCAATTTGACAATTTCATTTGTCAAATTTTATTTAGTATTCAAGTATTTAAAATTTTTGTATTTGCAATTTTGTTATTTTACTAATTTGCCAAAGTTTCATTTGAAATGTAATTCTTATACTCTTTGTTGTATCCAAGATCTTTCCCTACATGGCTATCTGCATTTTATAAACTATGCTTTAATAAGGAGATTTTTGGGGTTTTATGACTTTGAGTTCACCACTTACAGTTAAGATAACATTGTTTGAGTGTTTGGTGTTTCTTTATTTCCAATGCCTAGGACTTCTTCACCCTAGCGCTTTCTTATTATAGTTGTGTTTATTTTTATAGTCCCATTCACTTGCTTTAGGCATTCCAAGACATTCATATAATTTCTCTCTTTCATTTTTCTATATAGAAGAACCTAGTAGTCATACTAAATAAGCATTATGTATGTGGGAATTCAATTTACATTTTAGTATCATATCATTTTTCATTTATTTTGTACATGAATGCTATATCTAAAACTATGCTTTCAAGTGCAATTTTTTCACATGTTTCTATTTCATTGTTTTTTAGCTCTGGTGTACATGAATACCATCCCAAAAAGTGTGTAATGAGCTCATCTCTGAGATTTGGTTGTTTGTGATTAAATATAATGTGCATGTGCATTGTACTTCTATTTATGTATCAAACACCATGACTTGGTGAGTCAATACCATATGCCACTTTATGCCAACAGAGTGCCTGCTAGACAGCATACATGACTGGTGTACTTTTAGCAGTTAGGCTGTAAAAGTGGCAATTATTCTACCATATGTATAAATGAGGGGGAGCATTCAATTTGTGAATGCCTGAAATATTGGAAAACATTACACAAAATTGAAAATAGAGCATGAAATGCATCCAAGTAAAGAAATCAAAGGTATCAAGATAATAACAGGGTTCAAACAAAGGTATCACTGGATAGTGATACTAAACATCGATTGATTATTCTTCTCCTAGAATTTGTATAAAATATAATATCATAAACAAATTGGAAAATGTCCATCGGGTCAGACCAACCAGTGAATAAGGGCTGAAGTCTTGAGTTAGATCCCAGATTGATTCACTCCACAACTCCAGTTGAGGTAAGGAGAGCTGGCATAGGGCATTTCCTAGGACAGAACTTAGGCCTGTAAATTCTCTAGATACCCTCACCAAAAAAACAAAAAAACAATTTTAAAATTTGCTAAACATAAGAGATTCAAAATTCCATACTTTAATTGATCTGCCAAGACTTATAAAAGTCCACATCTACCAATTTAAGCATTGACCATGTAAGTTGGGATGAGATAAAGTGGTAAATTGAAAATCAATACCCTTTCAAAGGAAAGATCACAGTTCAAATCCTCAAAAAAACATGTCAATGAGTAAAAATGCGTAACATATTGCATCAAATTGGGTGTAGCATTCTTCTGGTTCAAAGTAGTATACTTTACCAATCAAAAAGAAATTATTTTGAAAATTTGCATTGAACACCCAAGAAGATACCAACAAATGGTTAAAAAAATGAACTGACCACACAAAAAGATAACACTAAATAAGATAGCATGCATCCAATTTTAACTACAGGTAGAAATGACCCTAGACATATATCCAACATAACCCTATGACAAAAATTCAGTGAAAACCTAATAAGATTAAATGCAGTACTTGTTTGTTTAGTTGACCCTAATAACCATTATATGGTAGTCACTGTTTCAAATCCTGCACAGTGGCAAATACTTCGACACAAAATAGTTGATAAATGGCTTACCACTGCACGCGAACGGCGATGCGCTAAAGAGGGGTGCGGAAACTGGTCAAGATCAAGCAAGGGCCCCATAAAAAGTGATAATAGAGCCAAAACAGCCAGCATTGATACACACAAAAGTGAAACAGATGACATCCGCAGCTGTAAACGAACTTTATTTTGCTGATGCTGTGCCATTGATAATTTTCCTTCATCTGAAAACCTTACCTTCATAGGTTTCCTTTGAAGATTCAAGATCTTGCAAGTGCAGATTTTACTAAATAACTGCATGAACAAACCCTGGCTTTCCCTCGAATTTTTACTGATGAAATTTACAGTAAAATCTTCTTCCCTGTAGGTGACCAATTTCTTCCCTTCTAAAGATAGACAGTAAGTGAACAAAAACTCCTTCCTTTGTGCAGGGTCTTTGATTCAAGAGCTTAAAGAGCAACTTCAACAATTACCATGAATAAAAAACCCTAGCTTTCAGTCTTATCTCTGGATAGGTGAAATCTACAATAAACTCTTGTCCTGTGTCAGTTACCAATTTACTCCTCATACTGCAAGTTCATTATCAGAAACCCTTTGTAACTTCATTAAAAAGCCCACAAAAACAGACCTTAGGCTTTCCTTAATATCTAAACAAATAATATTTATACCAATTTGTTTTTCACTGCGGATTATCCTATTTCATCCTCTTTAAAGAATAACAGCTTTTCACTGAAAATTCTTTCCTCCTTGTGTTTCTTTTGACAACTCCAAAGGTTACAAATGGAAAATCAGGAGATAACCGTGAATGCAGGCCCTAGCCTTCCCTTAAACAAGCAAAAATTATGCTATACTCTTCTTCCCTGTAGACTATCGATTTGTTCCTGCTTAAATAACGACAGTTTTCAATGAACTTTTTCCGTATCACATTTTCTTTGACAAAGTCCAGTTCTTTAAAGCGCAACTTCACTAAATAACAGCAAAAAAAACCCTCGCTTTTCCTTTAAGCTTTAAATTTGCAAAATTCAAAGTAAACTCTTCTTGTCTCTAGATGATCTACTTCTTTAAGAGTGCCAAATTTTCACTGTAATATCCTTCATTCTTACCTTTTCTTTGAAAACTCCAGAGCTCTCAAACACGGCTTCACTAAATAACCACAAAAAAAAGCCCATGCTTTACTTCGATCTCTAAACAGACAAATTTCACACTAAGCTCTTCTTCCCTGTATCCATCTCATCCTCAAAAGATGCTGGTTTTTCAGTTAAAAAAATATTCTTTCCTTTTTACGTTTTCTTTGAAAACTCCAAAGCTCTCACATTCAACTTCACTAAATATCTATGAAAGAAACCCTAATTTTGGTTTGAGCTTTATATAAGCAAATAATAAACCATGTCTTTCCCTTTGAGAGGCTTCGAACCAGCAAATATCAAATCCTACCTTCTCTTTGAGCTTCAAGCACGAAAATAACAAACCATATCTTTGCTCTGAACTTTAACTAAGCAAATACAAAGAAAAACCCTAGCTTCTATTTTAGCTTCGAATCAGTAAAAATGTCAGCGAATTTTTCGTTCTCCCCTGAAGACGATCTGCTTCCTGCTCCATATAAATACCAGTTTTTCCACTCAAAACACTTTCCTTCACACGTCTTCTTACAAAAACTCCAGGGCTTGCAAGAGCGACTTCCACAACAACAAAAGAAGATTCACTATCTCTTTTTTTGTAAGCAAAAGCCAAAATAAAAATCGTAACTTCCCCCTGATCTTTTCAAAGCTCGAATTTTACCGCAAATTCTTATTCCATAGATCTGCTCGACAAATTCTTCCCTCTTCAAATGTGCCAATTTTTCATCGGAAACTCTTTTCCCGCCATAACATTTACTAACTACATTCCAAACACTGAACAACAAAAACTTATATTTTAAGAAAAAGCGCAACTTCCCGACAAAACGTACCGTTAGGTAATCTTCAAAGTAGGCGATCAATTTCTTCAACCGAAAGAGGTTGCAAATTCAGCTTCAATACATACCAGCAAATTCAAAGCCTTTCTTTCCGGTACCTAAAACAGAACATTTGATTTGTTCGTTCACCTTAAAAAAAAAAGACAGAAAATTTGAGGGCCCCAGACGTCGCGGGTTATCCTCACCATACGCGCATGGTTTTCAGGGTACGTGTATCAGGTTCGCCTGCAACGAAAATTATAGGCCTTCGCATTTTTATTGGATTTTAAACTAAGGTAAGACTTGGTTTACGAGAAAGAAAAATAAATCTACTTATTTATAATGCCAAATAAAAGTCTCGCATATCACAATAGAAGTCCCCCGCTTTTTGTTGCAGTGAAATTTTTTGTGAATTTATTTCTTAGTTGAAAAGTTTCATGTAATTTTAAAGAAAATTTTGAAAGAGATCGTATCGTGAAGGGTTACATCAGTAAATATATTTTATTTGAGAAAAGTAATATAATTTAATTGTTCCATCAGTCAAAAAGTATGTTTTTTTAAAATAATAATATTAAAATTTGAGAAGTTAAAATAAAGTTTTTGGTCGCGCTTTAAACACAAACAATTATTAAATTAACGTTGTGTAAGGAAAAGAAATGAGGAGCGAGAGGTCTTCATTTATAGGTTGAGGTGATATATATAAAATTGGGTAGAGAGATATCTATGAGATAAAATAATGATTTAATTATATTAAATTTATATTCACATATGAGATTGAAATGGAGTGTTAAGATTTGAGTAGTTATTTACATATGAGATTGAAATGGAGTGTTAAGATTTGAGTAGTTATGATTGAGAAAGGAAATAACTAGCAATGGCACCTTGGTGTGCAATGGGTACGTCGAAGAGGTGTGGAAGGTCAATTAGAAAAAAAATGGGTCTATTTCTTTTTGCATACATTTTGCATTACATGAGGTCAATTGGTAGGCTATTTAGCAATGATGATGTTTGTGCAACAAAGGTCTCAATGGAGAAGTGATGCTTCGAATCAACTATATACCCTCTTTTAGGGATCAAAACACGATTGAAACAAAACCTCTGAATGAGAAAGATAATCATGCCCCATTACCAATAGGCTCATGTTATGTTTGCATATAGAGATAGAGATGGAGAGATAAGGATAAAAAGAGGGAGAGATAGAGGGGGGAAGAGTGAGATAGGGAGAGGGGAGTGAGATAGAGAGGGGAGTAAGAAGATAGAGAAAAAAATAGAGTAAGACATAAAGAACAAAGAGAGAGGCTCTGAGAAAGAGAGGGATATACAAAGAGGGAAGAGGGAGATAGAGAGACACACATAGAGAGAAGTGTGGAAGGTCTATTAGAGAAAATTTTGGTTTTTTCTTTGCATACATTTGTGTAATACATGAGGTCAATTGACAAGCCAATTAACAAATGATGTTGTTTGTTCAACAAAAATCTCAATGAAAAAGTGAAAAAATAAAGATAGAGATAAGATTTGAAAAAACGAAGGAATGCCCTCCCATGATCACCTCCACACTCATGAGTTGATAGCTCTTTTATTAATTCCCGTCAGCTAATTCAATCAATAATTTTCAAATAAATATAAAAAAATTCCATGCGTCCTCTACATGAGTAAGAATGTAAATTTAAAACTTAACTTATGCTTGTTATTAGGGAAATTAACCACGTTTCTAGCTAAGTCTTTCTAGGTGCCACATTTAGAAGGCAAGTTTTTTCTTTATTCCTTTATTTGGTTTTAATTTCCCTTGAGGTTTGGCTACCCATTGCTAACCCAAATCAAATTTCTTCCTGTTGATCTATTTTGTACCTAACTCTTGCAGCAATACGATAAGGAAGAAGGGCAACGACCTGGACGTAACATTGGAGAGGGATGTAAGCTCCTTTGTTGGTGTTCAACCCATACATTTGGGCAAAAATAGTGCAGGAAAAGATATCAATGCCATGAGGGCGACTTGGAGTTTCCCTTCATAGGCTTGTGCCAGGAACAGTAGCTCCCCTTATCTGCCACGACTCCAGCAACAATTCATAGAATAACATAAGGGAGGTATATTAGTTTTTGGAGCCAAATTATACCTAACTTTGTCACAACCATTAAGAGGTAAATGCATCCTGTGATAGTTTTGTCTAAATTCCCCTCATGTAGAAAATTACGTATGATGTTTTTTGTCTGAATTCCCCTCATGTAGAAAATTACGTATGATGTTTTGTGAATGAGGGTGGAGCTGGCTTATAGCAGGACCGTGGGAAACGCATAGCCATTGCTCCACACACACAAAGCATTGTACCCACAATCTTGAATCGGCTGTGAGTACACTTAATGTCTACTTTCTCCATCCTGCGAAGCAAGGAAAAAAAGAAGTACCAATTAAACCACAAAACCCAGGATATAAAACATAGTTCAATCTTTCAAGAGATGATTAAAGCCCATGCCATGACGAAAATAATTGCAGGTTGTTCAGTGTCAATGTTGTTTTAGTTTAGTGGGATAGTCATGAATTGGTAAAAGGAAATAAGGAAATAATATCGTTGTGATTGTCAAACGAGTATTTTCCAGTGGCGCCAACCGCTGCAGACTACGGTGAGGAAGAGCTCCCAACTGATGGGCAGGGGAAATGGTCATGGCAAAGACAATCTCCCATTATATTTCCTCGCCCATCCCAATATAGGAGAAAACAACACAGTAAACAAAAAGATTGTAAATCTAACTGTAGAAACACTCATATTGAGATCAATTACTAAGCAAAACCCAGAAGGGCAGACTGCTACTTCGCTTTGCTAGGAAGGGGAGTCTGGAATGATGGCCAGTTTGGAGCATGTACCCTTCCGTAATAAATACGAAGTTGTTGTCGTAGCCACCATAAAATGCAAGTTGCATTTCGATAGGATAAAGGACACGCAATACAACCGCATTGTTGTATTAAATATTTTGTACACGAGTTCTGAAACTTTTTTAAACAATCAACGGTTGCAAACGATGGAATTGTCAACCATACCCTCTCCGTGAGTTTAAGTCGTTCAAAGACAAAATGAGCTTGAAAAGCTCAAATAAGGAAACGCCTTCGGCATAATTTTTAAAAAAATAGGAATTTGAAGAAAAGATATTGGATTCTCAATAACTACATTTAAGGGGAAAGTTTTCATAGAGATAAGACAAATAGGGATTCTTATGTTTATAGACAAGCATAGACACAAATATTTTTGGGACTAATTTGCCTCAACTTATATTACATAAATTTTCCTACATGCATAAAGCCATTAACTAGCATATGTGGTCAATGAGCATTCAAATCCAAACAAATAATTCGCTTTAGTCTAAGGGGCATAAGTAGACATGCACATACATTAATAGTATCAAGCTAGGAGGCATTGTTTGAGATGAGTTGTAGAGAACATAAGTGCTAAAACATACCCACATTCACTGCAAGCTAACAAATCAAGACCATTTAACTCTTTAGTATAAAAAATAAAAAAGTTGATTCTACATTAGAAAGCCAAATTATATTTACATGAGGGGATTGCCCATATCTATACAATCATGAGGAGCTTTTGTGCAAATTACAATAAAAGGAGCTTTGGATAAATTACGAAGAATAAAGAATAAGAAGAGATAAGGGAATAAATGTTAGAAAAATTACATCATCCATCAGCTGATCTTCAAATGTACCAAATCAATGGATGAGATGAAGCATACATGAGCATTTAAGAAGTTCCATCATGAACAAATAGAGTAATGGTAATCTCATGTGATGGGCAAGGTCGTTGATGTCACAACTTGCATCATTTAGTCAATTAATTATCGAACCAGGTGTGTCTCAAAGCTATATGCGATAAGGATGGTTGTCACGGATTTTTGGGGGGTTTTGCACTATAAACAATGACTTTTGGTTTTAGTTTGACTCGTTGAAGAGCTCTTCAGGAGCTAAACTAATTCCTAAGGATTAATTTTATCTTATTTCCTAGTTTAAAGTTATGTTGACTTATTTCTAACTTCATTTTGACTTGATTGAGACTAATTCATGGAAAAGGCTTACATTTACTCTAATTCTTAATCTAAAATACAAAATCCAGATTAATTCTACTTTGCTTCAAAAGAAATCTATCTTAAGGTCTGCTAGAAAATAAATGCTATTTTAAAGAACATAAATAAATTGCAAGGAAATGACAATTAATCTAGAAAACATAAATAGTAATTTCCATGAGTAGATTCCAAACAAATTTCAGTTTAATCTTTCCATAAGTTCCCATCATTGCTTCTAATTAAGTTTAACATATAACTACCAAACTTAATTCCTACAAATAGCATCTAAATTCAATTTAACTCAATAAACCTTACAACGAATCTAACAAACCATTCTAAACATTATGAACTAAACTTGAAAGTGATTTAAACACAATTGTTGAAAACGATTCAAACAAACTTAAAAATCCAAATTCAACATCTACACTTTAGATTTAATATTAATGAACAAAAATAACATAAACTTAGTAAAATACCAAACACAAGATCGATTCCTTTGGTTGAGCGGGCCCTCCTTGTCCTTCGGTAAGATCTTTAACACAGTGATTCAAGTTAACTTCTTATCTTCATTCAAATTGATCAAAGTAGGATGCAGAACAAAGTATTGCAACCATTACAAGATTCTAATCAAAATTATCTAAAACTCATCTAATGCTAAAGGATGGATATTTATAAGAATATCCTTATTGAATTCAAAACATGGCATTAACTGCCAAGATTCAAGGCGCTAAAACTAGAGATTTAAATAAAACTAAAGCAGAACTAAAACAAAATTGAGAATAGATAAAGAGAAATATGTCATATCAGCGTTGGAACTAGAAGTTCCTAAACCGACTAAAAGAAATTGATTTGGACTTTCGTGATTCATCATCCAGCTAGGCTGATCAATGGCATGATTGAATTCATGCGATTAAATAGGGAGTTTAACTTTATCTTGAACTAAGTCATCAGTCATCAGTCTTTATCCCTAATTAAGATCCTTAAGAATAGGATACCAATTATGACAGTAAAAGATTAAAACTGCATAATTAATTCATCATTATCACCATAAAGCAACGTATTTAATATAAAGCATTACCTCAAATATATCTACCAATTTAGTCAAACATAAAGCAAAGTAAGTAAATATATTAGTCCATAGTCTACCACCAATCATGTTAATTAACAAAAATAACAAGTCTTTTCAAACATAAACGACTAATTAAAAGTATCTCTTGTGTTGCTCATCATTCTCCCCAACCTGTTCAAAACCATGTCCTCATGGTTCTTTGTCAAGAATTATGGTGGTTTATTTATCCTTGTTTACCACTTCCATCCAAATGCAACAATCGAACACCCCTTCCGTGTATTGTTGCAGCAATCTACTATTGAGTGCAAAGCCATGGTTTTCTCTTAGCTTCTCAAACCAAGGTCTTATCACCTCCTCTGGAATATTAGGTGATGCTTTGAGCTTTGGAGCATGCATGATGATAAGTGGCATTCTGAACCGTATACCAACCCAAAATTCATGTTGTCGTTCAATCAAGCTAATCACGTGTCGAACTCTTATCAAGCTCCATCTGAGGTTGTTTGGGCTTATAGGCTCTCTTCTCCTTAATGACTCAAAAATGGTGATATATCTTTCATCACATGATTCAGTTTCCAATGGAGGAAGTGTCCCTTCTACATTCTGGAAAGTAGATATACTATTCAACAAATTTGAAACATAAAGAGGATTGATGTGATTTTTCCTTACCACTGATCTTACCATTTTGATATACCTCTTTGCATGAGGAATTTCGAGCCTCATTGGTAAACCGTACTTTCTCTAAGCCTCTTTGTATTTTTCCATCCTATTCAACCATTCAACCTGAGCATTAAGGAGACAAAGGACTGGATTTGTAGCTCACCAACATAAACATTTAACAGAGAATCATCATTATCTCCCATTAAAACCCATGCTGGAAAAACACACACATTTGGTTTTGAATATCAGGGTGGTTATGGAAATAGTCTTACAGAAAATATTTATCATTGTGATAATCAAGACTTCTCCTTAAAGTTAATTGATTGACTTTCCATTGTAGAAAATTCTCCCTAAGAAATAAGACAAAATTGCAAAAATTATCTCAATGGCTTGCTCAAGTCTTCCTTCAACTTCATTTTTCTCTTCCTCTAATTTATGTACTTGCTTTTTCAGCTGATCATTTTCATGCTTGAATTTCATGGCTGCTAAAGGGAGATATCCAGGTTGAGTCCTTTGTGGAACATCTAGTGGAATATCAGATGGTATGGGAGGCAGAGCAAGGTAATGTGGTGGGGCCACAAAAGTGGAAGCTTCTTGGGAATAAAATCTCATAGACTATTGTTTTAATTGCTTTTCTTTTCACTGTAATTCCTCCTTCAATTTTGTGATTTCCTTCGCGCCTGCTAAGGCTTGTGCATTGGCTTGTTATTAAGCCTCCTTAGTATGATTCAACTGCTCTTGGTACCTTGCTTCTTTTTGTTCAATTTATGTAATGCCTCGCCACGCAACCCTAGAGGAAGTTGCAATTAACTACTCAAATGAACTAATTTTTATTTTTTTAAGTATAATTAATATGCAAGTTCACTACACATTGCAACAACCTCTAAGGTTACAAGACTAAGATTACTTCTTAACAACCCACAACAACAATAAAGAAATGAAACCACAACATTTAATTACTTATTAAATTAAGAACACATACATTCCATACAAGATAAATTCATCAAAGAAAATAAAGATACCATAAGATCTCATTTAACTGTAAGGTTAAAACTCTCATTCCTCAAATGAGGTAAATCCAATAAGCATGTTTACATATTACAACTTCCACCTCGTTGATAGAGAGGGGTAATAAATTACAAGATTAACTGAAATGAAAATAAGCATAAAAGATAACTGGATCCCACGAGCTCTCCAACTGGAAATCTCGTCAACACGAACAAGAAGAAAGCCCAACGGAGTAAGGTGCACGCCATCCAACCAAGTGGAACCCAAAGGCCCACCCCCTGTGCTAGGAGATAGTAACAAGGATTCCTAGACAAGACCAACTACCTCTAGACATAGGTTGAATCATAACTCAACCAAACTGACACAACCAATCACATAAACCACACTCATACAACTCAAGCACAACTCAATTACATCACAAGCACAACTCAAGTACAGTTACATTACTTTGGTTATCGCTCGAATAAACTACCTCTGAAGGTTACCCAGTTTACCTCTCACAGCTCTGGCCCCTAATGGAAGTCATTCTTCTACTCGACAACACACAACCAACTAACACCAAGGGAAGCCCAAGTGCATACAAACAGATAATATGATCACTCCAACACTACATAAGTCAAGCCCTCTCCAAACACTGGAGGTAACAATCATAACAATGCCACTCCTTACAAGGAGCCATGATCACATAATCCACTCCTTCCACAAGAGGTACCAAACATCCCCGTTCGTGGAAACCGGGTTAAACATTAACGTAACCTCAAGCACTAACCAAGGGAATTAGCAAACAATTTACCTCACAAAATGACAACCCTCATCCTCTAGGATTTTCTGGAAGACTTACATATTATAGACACTTAATCCCTTTTCCCAAACATGATCACAAAGGGAATAATCACATAGGCAATTGCTAGGAAATAACTAATTTGGATATATTAAATCCATTTTCCTTTGAAATTCATTTCACAGTAAAGAAACAATTACCCTAAAAAAATAATTAAATAAAGTAATCCATTGCCCTTCTAATTACTGAGAAGAGAAAACTAAATTTAATAAACAATTCAAATCCATGATTACTTTTACAAACCACATAAATCCACTGCCTTCAGTAAAACTCAATAGTTATTGTATCAATTAGACTGATTTAATAATATCTCTTTCAAACAAAGGATGAAATTTGGACTAAACATTTAATCCTTAATTGCTCGCAAATAATAATAATAAAATAAGGCAGTTATTCTTCAATTCAGAACATATCGCTTTAAAATAAACATTGTTTCCTCTTTTCGACATAATCATTTTTAAAACAAATAACTTATCTTAATGAACATATTATTTAAAGCCAAATATATTGTTCCAATAGATATATTAATTTAAATTAAATTCAATAATTTGACTAGGAATACAATATTTTCATTTTCTCAATTTAAACTTAACTTGTGTCATTTAAAAAAAAAACAACAATTTTGATATATGGATATATTTAAATGCCTATATATACATATAATAAAATTGTTCGCTCAACTATATATAAATATATATAAAATAATCAATATACATATATATATAATATATATGTATATACACTCATGTATAAATACTATATATAGACATATATTTTATTATTTAATATATATATATATATATATATATATAAATAACCCTTAATATTATAATAATATATAATATAATATTAAATATTAATATATACATATATTAACATTTTAATACTATAAAAATATATAATAATAAAATATTAAAGTAGATATTTTATTTTATTTTTATTCAAAGAAAAGTCAAACGCCAAAAGGTGCGTTTTCCTTGGGATCTACGCGCGTTTTCAAAGGGTGGGCGGTTGTTCGAGCCGTGCACCATTGCTAGGTCAGTTGGTTGTGTTTACACATAGCTGACCCCCATTAATGGGGGTGATTGTGTTTATACACAACCGTCCCTTGGCGGGGCTGCGGCGGCGGTAGCGACGGGTATGGGGTCGCGTGGGCACGTCGGGCGCGGCTCCCCACAACACCTCTCATGGGCGACTGTGAGTCGAGCCCCCAGCCCCCCACAAACCCTCTTTTGTAGATTTTTAATTTTTAATTTTTAATTTTTCTTGCCAAAAAAAATTCGAAACCCCCACTGCGGATTTAAAAAAAAATCCGAAAATCATATATTTTTTTTAATTAGAACAGGGATTTATGATATAAAATTAACAGGGCACAATTATGAAAAAATAAATATATATATATATGTATGTATACATATATATTCTTCGATATGTATATATATATATATATATATATATATATATATATTCAATTTTAACCAAAATTATAATTCTAGAAGAGCAAATAATTTCCAGAAATATACATTTACAGCCATATTGAAGTTTTCTTTGAAGAACAAATAACTGAAACAGAGATTTATAAATTGCATAAAGATTCAACATGGTTTTGCAAATAGATTAACAAACTTTAAGTTTTTCTTCAAAATCAAAATAAACTAAACAAAGAACCTGCTTTCCAGAAGCTTGAGAAGAAATCCAACGGTGCACAGGTTCTTCTTTTGATTCCAACTCTTTTTAGAAATCCCCAAAAACCAAATCATGTTTTTCATTCCTCACTTTTTTTCATCTCTTTTCCCTCTCCCAAAATTTTATCCAAAATCCCCATAATAGCCAAAAAAAAATTGAAAAATATCCATTCAACCACCATAATCAATTTTTGAAAATAAAAAACAAAAATATCTCTTTTTCAACTTTGCATTTAAAATTTTTCAAAAATGAAATTTAAATTATTTTCTTTAATTTTTTCAAATTTCAAACAATAATTCATTAATTCCAAAATGAATATCTTAATTCAATTCAACACCATTAATTTAATTAATCAATAAAATAATTCTAATCCAAGATTAAATTATTTTATTAATTAAATTAAATTAATCAATAAATTAAATAAAATTTCTAACATTATAACCAGATTCATTTAATTAACCACTTAACTACATAGGCCATTTATTCACCTTTTTCTAATTTGCAATTTAATAAAATCCAGGCAAATTAAACAGTATTAAAACGACTAAACCAGACAAAAACCAACAACACACTATTGACTAGGGTGATGACTTGACACGGAAAACCTAGCTACTATCTCCTAATCAAATGTCATTGGCAATGGACACACTCAACCCCGTGAAATCAGGTGGAGTCGATGTCTTGTACCTGTTAACCTGCTAACAATAGAATATCGCACATGTATATTTGCATCATAGAAAACACACCGTGAAGAGGAAAATCTCAAAATCGCAGGGTGCTCGCAAGTGAGTGATGCAATCCCGTCCCCTTCACCAATATAGTATTACCAACTGACGAATCTATATAATCAAACGCATAAAGCATCATTAATTCAAATATTCTCTATGCTAATCTAAAGCATGTCATAATGATACATCAGAATAAATTACCATCACATCAAAATATCACATTCACATCGCTTTACAAATAGCGATCAAATAGAAACCAAGTACCAAAGTCAAAGTACTAACAAAAATGCAACATACAAGAGAAAAACATTGTTCGCACAACAGAGCAAAACGAAGGGGTATTACAATTTATTTCTCTTTTTCTTGAGTGTTATTGAGGGCTTGTTGTAATTCTGCCTCTCTTCTTTTCAAATTTTCTTCAAGAAATTGTACTTTCTCCCTTTCCTGCTCTAATTCAGCTTCTACTCTGGAAATCTTCATTTCTCTCAACAATTCATTTATTTCCATTTATTCCTCATTTCTTTTTTCACGAGACTCTTCTTCTTCAATCAATGGCTCTTTACCTTTTCTTCTCTCCACGGTCAAAGAAGGTAAAGGTGATTTTTCGACCTCTTCAAATTATTTTGAGGATTCTCTTTCTTTTGACTGTGCCTCCTTTGAGGCTTCTCTTTCTTTGAAATGTGCCTCGGATTCTCCAGCAGTGTCATGCACCTTAGGTGTTCTCTCAGGTGATGGAATTGGTCCTTGATGAGGGTTGCGAGGTTGCTCGATGGATGACACTAGCGTGTGGGTTTCCTCATGGGTTGCAAAAGTTTCTTTTGGGCCTTTAGTGACAGGGGTTTAAAATGTAGGTATCTCTCCAGGAGTGGATACAATGGTCTCGACATGGCTAGGGCTCTCTTCATTTAAGTCTTGCTTCCTCTTTTTGGAGGTACTACGGGTTACCCTAGAGGATTCCTGTAGTTTTCTTTTTTTTTGTTCTCCTTTGGAAGATTTGCCTTTTTCTATTTTTGACCTTTTTGTTGTGGGCCCCTTTGTGGGTTTCCCTTTTTGCTTTCCTATGGGTGCAGACAAAACTTCTAGCCAACCCTGTTTCCCAGACTCTTTTTTTAAGAAATGATGCTTAATTATCAAATGAATTAACCCATGGTATTTTATGGAAGACTCTCCTCTAGAGTTTACTTTGGAAATTATGGAAGCAATTCGTTGAAACAAAAATGCTGACAGATTTATTTTAGCAAAGGGTTTTGTTTGTCCATACCTCAAATGTATCAATAGTTGCATTCCTGGCCCTAATATAGTGTCGTATTGTCCTTCACAAGTGAAGAATTTCATCACCCACGTCACAGCCATTCTCCAAGGCTCGTCCAAGCTGGCACGAGCTATTCCTTGTTGTTCTCCTTTATGCATCAAAATTTCAAGTTTCTTTTTTGGTTCTTGGTGAAATGTCGCCACCAATTCATCAAACTTTACTCAGCCTTTGTTAACTGGTTTTCCCTTAGCTGGAATTCCCAAAATTTCACTTATTATTTCCGAAGTGACTTCAATGATTTCTCCCCTTACTCTAGTGACATTTACATAAAAATTATCACGAATTCCTCTACAATTTTTTGCTGAAAACCTTCATATTTCATTATAAAATCCAACCATCCAACTTCCCTCAACAATCTCTTGGTCTCAGAGTCAAGAGTGAATTTTTTATTGCTCAACATTTTGTTTGTTTCCCATGCTTTATGCTCAACAATGGAGGACTTCAACTGAGTTGTTTGATTAATTTCCAGAATGATCATTTTCTTTCCATTTTTAGAAAGAATCAATCTAAAAATGACACGACATATCATTAATTGTTTGCATTTTATTCCTTTACTGCCTATGACACTTTGCACGCGATGATTTTGCAGTTGCATTTCTATTTGCAAAATCAATGACATTCCTTACACATGTCAGATTAGATTTAAAAAGATCTTGATAAGATAGGAAAATTTGAGCATGACCCGCAATCATTAATGATGTCACTTCAATGTCACATCACACTTATACCAATTCCTCCACCGCTTTTTGGAATGATTAACAACCTTTTATTATCATTATTAACAATAATATGGTGGAAATTTTTTAATTTATAATTATATACCTATTTTACTTTAGTTTAATTGCCTTAGAAAATAATATTCATATTAAATGTGCACCTTATTTATTGCAAGCCTTTGAGATCTTCAGGAGCCTTTAGGAGCTCTTCGGGAGCCTTTAAGAGCTCGCAGGAGCTCTCAAGAGTTTCGGAACTTTAGGAGTCTTCAGGAGCTATCGAGCCAAACAGAGTCTTCAATCTTCAAGATCTTCAGGAGCTTTTGGGAGCTCTTTAGGAGCCTTCAGGAGCTTTAAGGAGTTAACTCAAATAGACCGCCATTGTTGGGTTTTAGTCATCTCATTTTATTTTTTCAAAAGCAAACCACCATTTACTAGTTTTCAATTTACTTTCTTTTTTTTGCAAGGTAAACCACCATTTGTTGGTTTTCAATTTACCTTGTTTATTCATGCCTTCTCTCCGAAGGTTCAAATATCTTATCTCATGGAAGAGATGTCTTCCATCAGAAATTTTTTGTTCAATAATGTGTTGTAGATCATCTAAAAATTCCTCCTTTGTTGTTGTCTTATGATATGTCTTCAATTGATGATCATTAACTAGCATAACTCTCTTTTCCCCATCAATCAGTACCAATTGGAAAATTCCATTTTCAAATACTTGATGATGAGGTAAAAATAACCTCATTATAATAATATAATAAAACCATTCCTCATATATGCAAAATACATATTCTCTGCCAATTAATTAAACTTTAGGCATAATAATTACTTATCTTTTTAGAAAAATAGTATAAAATTTATTTCTTATGATTTATCGAAGTATCTTGTCAATGTCAATTTAACAGGTAGTTTTAAGTGTTTTGTAGGATAATAATCAATTATTGTATAGCAGTCAAAGGTGATCAACCAACACGAGCTCTAGAACAGGTTAAAGACATGCGCTGGGAACATGCTCCTAAACTTAAGGATGATGGACCAAAATCACAGTTTCTTCTAGTTGATTTTTTGTTATTTTAAAGTTTAAAGACTTCATGGCTCAACTCGAGCCTTGCTGATATTTATGTAATGGGAATTTAAAGACATAAAGTTAGTTTAAGATTTATTACAGACTTTTTCAATGGTAATCTAAAACCATCTGAAATATGGGATTTAGTTAGAGGCTTTTTATAAATATATGTAATCTCCAAAAGTAAAAGACACACAAAATAGTACTGTTATGTTGTCGACATGATTTTTGAGTGTATGAATAAATAAATTATTGCATATCAATCTCTGAGTTGTTGAAATTATGAATGAAGATTATCATTAATGGGGAAACTTTCGATTACATTGTTCATGTGACTTGAGAACGTAGGAACCCGCGAGCTGGCCACTCAAGGGGAGATAGATTAAATAGATGAGTACTTTCCTTTAGAGAATTATCTCATTTTTATTGCATGGATAATAATTAAGTTTTTCATAATAAGAGTCTGAAGCTATGGAGCACCTATTATCTTTCGATTCTGTAGTTAATTTTTGTTAATGATTAAAATTGTTACTGGTATTACTTAGATGTTTGATATATGGTTTACGAGTTTTACTACTTTTGTAATTTACATGCTTCTTAGTTTAGTTATTTCTATGTTTTATAGTTTAGTTATGATGTTTTCTAGATTAATTGTCTTATGCTTCCTAGTTTAAATACTTTCCAACTTTTTAGATAAATTACTTTCCGGTTAACTAGTTAAATGGACTTAGGATAAAATTAAGTTCAGTTGCTCTAAAAATTACAAAAAATCTAAAAGAGATAGTCAAGTCACCTTCTATTGCAAATAGCCTTGGACACTGCCCGGTCGATATATTGAATTTTTATCTTCTAAGGTAATGGGACCTAACGACAACCTATCGCTTTTTCTCGTCGTTGTTGAGGATAACTTTCTTTCTTGAGTGTTAATAGAAGATATCTTGAATACCCTTTTAGGCCCAAAATACCCTTTGGCTTCCTTTTTTGCATGGTCAACAAAAGAGGCCCTCACAGAAGATTTATACCAAAGACCCCCTAAAATACGTTCCAATCATACATAGGGAGGACCAAGGCTTAGAAGATCACTCTATTGAAGAATTACTTGAACCTAGTCCACTAGAGATTTTCCACTATTTTCTTGAAGATCATCCAAAAGAACAAACCGTTAGAAAGGAAATTATCCAGGACGAACACATTTCTCTAAACATCATGGGTGATTGTAGGGCTAAAGCTAACCAGAATGATGCTAATCGAAATAACAATGATCATCTGACACCACGAACGTTCAGTTATCTTATTACTCTGGATGCAGATGATGATACTAAGATGAAAACATCTCTCCAAATTTCCTACCAACTTTTTGAGGTTTGTCCTCGGAAGACCCAGACCAATTTCTTTTCAAATTTAAGGTCCTCTATCAAACTTAGGACTATAAAAATGATTTAAAAAAAAAACTAAAGCTATTTATTTCTACTTTAAAGGATACGACCATGCGTTGGTTTATGTGATTAGTTGTTGGGTCTATTATGTCTTGGGATGACATGGAAAAAATTTTCCTGTAAAAATACCAGAGCTATTGCAGGGTGAGTGATCATAATCAGGAGTTGTTTAAACTTAGGCAAAGGATGAGAGTCTAGGGGACTACCTAGACAGGTTTATTTTCTTGTCTAAGCGGTGTGGCAAAGAGGCCATTAGTATTGAGATTCTCAAGATTATATTTCTTAAGGGACTCGATGAGGATGCAAGAAGAAGCCTTGATCTAATGAGAAAAGGAGATGTGTCTTAGTTGGGCCTTGATGACATATGCAAGTTGTGTCAAAATTTCTCACGTACCCATGAAGGAATCCATAAAACTACTCTTTTTAAAGGGTCCAACGAAATAGGAAAGCTTCGAGAAGAAATAGTGAACCTTAAAACAAACATACTTGTTCAACTGAACACTACACAGGATGGTATACAAGCTAAGACCCGCAATCTTGATACTTTGTCCATCTATTATCCTCGATGTTAAAATAAGCATCTTCTAAGAGAATGTTCGCTAGACAAGCCTCCTATTTGTCAACTTTGCGAGCAAAATCATCCTACAAACCAGTGTGAGCTACTTACAGACCTCAAGAATTCTAAGAAAAGGACTACACGTGTTGAAGAAGAAATTAATGTGGTCAATCAACGCCGAGGGAAGTTTTCTTATGGGCCAAGTTTTAATCCTACTTGGAGACCCCAAAACAACTGGCCTAATAATCAATGGACTCCAGCTTGGCCTCAAGTGCCACCTCAACAACCAAATTGGGGAGCTCCCTATTGGGGACCCTTGAATGGGTGAACCAATCATGGGGAACTCAACAGTGGCCAAACCAAACTCAACAATAGTGGTATCCACAACATATTGCTCCTCAATGGAACTAGGGACATAATCAATTCTATACTAGCCCTCAGAGAAATCGATAATAAAATTTGTTGCCACCATCCCAGAATCCTCCACAGAGTGAGTAGATAAATCAACCTCAGCTTCCGGTGCAACCATTTTCCAATCCTAACAAAGATCGACAAAATACTCCGGTATACTCCATTGAACAGGATAATGTTATCGAACTAAATTCCATACATTATGGAAATGTTTGGTTGCACTCTTGCAGAACACTTCAACCACCAACCATTGAAGAAATTATGGATGAACCTACTCCCAAAGCTCCTTAAAAGGGAACTCCTCCTATAGACCCCACCCAAACTATTACCACAAACACCACTCTACCACCGTTGTGAATAGGAGCTTTCGACTTACCTCAAGAGGAGGGAGGTCAGTCTCCAAATAATCTTAGGAAGGATAGCACTCTGAAAGAGAAAACTCAAGCACCGTTTCTGGAATGTCTGAAACCAACCATTCTGAAAAATACTCTGGAAATGCCTTTGAACTTTGAAACTTTGTTAATACAAGAAATTAAACAACTACAAATAGAGGTTGCCTTGCTACAAACAATAAAGGAGATTTCAAAGTTGAACCAGTTGATCAAGCAGTTGTGCATTAAAACTCCATGGAGGAAACCAAAGAGAATAAATATTGTGCATATCGATGGTTATTTAGCTGAATTTTTGTTTGGAAAGACCACTGGTCCAAAATATGATGACCCTGATAGTCCACTGATAACTATCACGATCAATGAGGTAGCAATACCTAATGCACTAGTGGATTTAGGAGCAGCTATTAACGTAAAGACTGTGGACGTGATGCAAAAATTAGGACTCACTAATTTATGTCCCACAACTACAATATTGTAGATGGAAAACCAGTCCATATCCATTCCCAAGGGTGTTATTGAAAATGTTCTTGTTAAAGGATGGGAATATCCAGTAGACTTCTAGGTAATTCGATCGCTTACACCCAAAGATAGGTATCCAATAATTCTTGGAAGACCGTGGTTGGCTACTATCACAGCTAAAATTGATTGCAAAGAGGGAGGAATGACCATTTCACATGGTCCAGCTAGTAAACGTTTATTCTTGTACCCTCCTGCTAAACCCACCAAATGTAACAAAGTTTGGGTTGACGAACCAGAAGAGTCTAATGGTCAAGACAGTTTGGTCTCGTTAGCCATGGTAGTAATTAAAAAACATGGAGAAGAATTAGAGGATGAATTAGTAAATGATATAGCACACCTTTCTATAAGTCCAGGTGATGAGGGAATGGTGGATGCACCATAAATTATGGGACAACCAATCAATGTACATGGGATTGAACAAGAATATACTACTATGGGAATGCCTTGTCCTTTGGCCAATATGATTGCCAAAACTAACCATTTTCTTGAGGACATTGCTAGATTTCACTGAATCATACCTCATAGTTGTCCTCTCAATACCTTGTTACGACCACTACATACTGTTACTTCCGCCAACTCGAGAACAAAAATAATTATGTTATTACCGAAAAAACCTTGAACATCAATAGTTGGCTGACATAATAAGAAGAGGATAGGTTATTTGATGTCTTGGTAAAAAGGTCTAAAGTTTTTGCTTGGGACTATACAGACATAAGGGGAATTCACCCAAGTGTTTGTACGCAACACATTTATACTGATCCTAATGTAAGGCTAGTACGTCAGCCACAAAGGAGACTCAATCTTGCATCAAAAGATATTGTCAAAATTGGAATTGAGAAACTCCTTCGAGTGGGATTTATTTATCCCATTTCTGATAGTAAGTGGGTTTCACCTATGGTTGTTGTGCCAAAGAAAAATGGGAAGTGGAGAATATGCGTAGATTACAAAGAACTTAACAAAGCCACTCACCAAGATTATTTTCCCCTACCATTTGTTGACCAAGTTCTGGATAATTGGTTGGGAGGAAATATTTCTCCTTTTGAGATGGACTTAGTGGTTACAACCAGATTCAGGTAGCACCTGAAGATCAGGATAAGACTATGTTTACTTGTCCATGGGGAACATTTGCATATTGTGTTCTTCTCTTTGGACTTTGTAACACCCTTGCAAGTTTCCAAAGAGCCATTTTGTCTATATTTGTTGTGATTTTTAATGACTGCATTGAAGTCTACATAAATGACTTCACTGTCTATGGGTCAACCTATGATGAAGCCCTTCAAAACTTGGATAGGGTTTTAGAGACATGTGAGGATCACTGACTATCCCTTAGCCACAAAAAGTGTTTGATAACGGTGGAACAAGGAATAATCTTAGGTCATCATATCTCTTCTGAAGGAATTAAGGTTGATCCCAAGAAAATTGAAGTTATTCGACAACTGACTACTCCTCAGACGCAAACGTATGTTAGAATTTTTCTTGGGCATGTTGGATACTATCAGAGGTTTATCAAAAGCTTCAATAAGATAGCAACCCCTATGTTTTCCCTTCTCCAGAAAGATGTGGAGTTTAACTGGACACATGAGTGTCAACTATCATTTGAGACAATAAAGGAGAAACTCATCTCTTCTCCTATACCACATGGGCCAAATTGGAATCTCTCATTCCACATTTATGCCAATGCTTTGGATGATGCAATTGGTGCAATATTGGGGCAAGAAGATGAGAATGGGGGTAAATACACCATATATTTCATTAGCAAAAACCTGACATCTGTTGAGAGAAACTACACAACAATAGAAAAATAATTCTTGGATGTGGTACACGCCATTAAATTTTTTTGCCATTATATTATAGGATACAAAGTGACTATTTATACAAACTATTCGACTGTTAAATATCTGATGAATAAACCTTTAGTAAATGGATGAATAATTAGGTGGTTACTACTGCTTCAGGAGTTCAATATAACAATAATTGACAAGCCAGGGAAATTTAACGTAGTAGCAAACTTTTTATCTCAAATTAAACAAGAACATGGGGACTGTGCACCTGTACAAGATGAGTTTCCAAATGAAAATTTGTTTACTATTTCTACAAAGACCCCTTGGTTCGTGGAAATTTCCAACTATTTAGCTACTTCAAAAGTACCGCTAGGTTTTATGTCAAAACAAAGGAAGTGACTTGTTAGAGAAAGTGCCCCATTTAAATGGATTAATGAGATACTATTTCGATGCGGCCCTGACATGGTCTTGAGCCAATGTGTTAGGGTAGATGAAACATACAATATCCTTAGAGCCTATCATGATGATCCTTCTGGGGGTCATTATTCTGCAAAGAGAAATTCTCATAAAATATTGGGCACAAGTTATTATTGGCCTTCAATGCATAAAGATGTCAAAAATTATGTTCATCATTGTGATGAATGTTAAAGGATTGGAAGACCAACAACTCCTGTTTAAATGCCTTTGTAGCCACAGGTAGTTCTTGAACCATTCAAGAAATGGGGACTGGATTTTATTGGTCCCATAGATCCTTCCTCTCAAGGGAAAGAATACATACTAGTTTGCACTGATTAATTGACATAATGGGCAGAATTTTAGGCCCTACAAGTTGCTAGAGAGGAACAAGTTGTTGACTTCCTCTATAATAAGATTTTTCTCAGGTTTGGAGCTCCCAAAACTATAGTTACAGACCAAGGACCCCAATTCATGTCCAAATTTCTCTCGGCATTCACAAACCACTTTTAGGCGAGCCATAAGAAATCATCTCCTTATCACCCTTAGCCAAATAGTCAAATAGAGGTGACTAATGAGGAGCTAGAGAACATATTGACGAAAACAGTCTCTTCAGGGAGAAAAGATTGGGCTAGGAAATTGACTGAAGCCATTTGGGCGTGCAATACAACATGGAAATCTACAACTAGGTTTAGCCCCTATGAGCTTGTTTTTAGGAAGAAACCTCTCTACCCATTGAGTTTGAACTCCAAACTTTGAGAACAACTATGGAGTAGGGCCTAGATTTGAAACGAGCCCAAACTGAGTGAGTTTTACAACTAAGCGAGTTAGATGAGCTTCATTTGGATGTTGTCCATCAAACTGAGTTTGTTCAACAACAACGAAAGGTGTGGCATGACAAGCACATTAAGGAAAGAGAGTTCCATAATGGTGACTAGGCCTTGTTTGATTCTAGATATAAAGATAACCAGGGAAAAATCATTGGTTGGGTCCACATGAAATTTATGAAGTGTTTTTGAATGACACGATTCAATTGAAACCTATTGATGGTGATACACGAACTCTCTTAGTAAATGGTCATCTCCTACATATCAACCAAAAACTTATAAATAAGGACCTGAATTTACAAAATTGGTAGAAATGCAGGGTGAGATCCAATGCATCGGCTTTGTCTTAGCAGAGTCAATATAAACCTTGCATATTGCATAATTAAAAATAATAATGTATAAATATATGAAAAATTGTAATAAAAAGGCATGTGTACAAATTTGTTTCGAAGCATTCTTCACGAATTCCTATTTCATTGGACTTGGCTAAATTTTGTGTTTATTTTGCAGGACTTTACTATAAATCAAAAATAACTTCCGGAGCACCTTGTTACGATACTCTGTAACTTGTTAGTTCGGGCGCCTCATCACTCTGGAACTTACCTTAGTATGTATGTATGTATACATACAATTATACATACATACATACGTTTACATACATACATAAATACATGCAAGCATTGCATACATACATACAAGCATAAATTCTTACATACATAAGTACACACATCTAGTCATACATAAATACATACATACATAAATACAAGCATGCATACACACATACATATATACAAGCATACATATATACATGCATACATACATATATAGACATGCATGCATGCATACATATATATCTAGACATGCATGCATGCATACATATATATTTAAGCACACAAACATACACATGCATATTAAAATATATATACAAACATACATACATCAAACATAAATTTAAAAAACTTGCACAAAAATTATTTCAAGCGAGACATGATGTGAGCATGTTATAATGTGCTCCTGTTGTGTCTTGCTTTCACATTATGTCTCGCTTTGGGAAGGACAAAGCAAAAATAAGCAAAATATGTCAAAACTGTTAAATAATGTGAGCGCGTTATAACGCACTCATGTTATTTCTTGCTTTGGGAATCCCCAAGCCTTAGGCTTGGATTTGCCTTGGATTTCCAACCTAAAGGCTTGGAGTGACTTCCTAACCTCCAAAGACATGTTTTTATATATTTACGAAATTTGATATAATCTCGTTTGTGGTAACCGTCAGGTTTGCACAGGTTTTAGAGTTGAGTAAATCGAACACCTATATGTTAGGCTCTTTCTTGGCTATTTAACAATATAATTTTTTTCACATTTTAAGTATGTTAAGGCTTTCGTCTTTAATTTCTTTTGTTTATGTGTTCATTTTTTGTCAAAAACCAATGTTTGGTGTTTTTAAATTCATTTTTTAACCATTCATTGAAATTTTAAATAAATTACATTTCTATAAACTAGATTCCATTATACACATATTCAATAATTTTTATTTTTTTATTAATTGTCAAAAATTATAGGAGTGCCACAGCCAAAATTCTCATTTTCAGGATTCGTCCACTTTGAAAATTAATAAAAAATTCATATATTCATTAAAAATTTATCAAAAAAAATTGGGCATAAACTACATGATGTTAGCTAATTTCACACCGAAGTGATTTTAAAAATACCAAACAAAAGTTAACCTTTTGAGGGAGCCACAACAAATGCTGTGTTATGTTTTTTGACAAAAATAACATTGATTTTTGGGGCTCCCTTTTTTGAACCCTTTAGTCTCTACCACTTAAAAAAAATAAAATAGTTGTTTAGAAAGTAGACTCAGAGAACTACGATCCTTATTTTTGTTGCATCTAATTTTTTAAAGTGTAACTATCCTCAATTTCACATCCAAGGTCAGTATTTTACGATTTCAAAAAAAGGGGCCACTTAAGACCCCTTTTTGGCCCCCCATCTTCCTGTACTTACCCATAATGCCTTCTTCAATATACAAACCATATTCGGTTTATCTGATAATTAAAATCCTTCCAATTGTTCTATGTATACTTCTTCCAATTCACGATTCAAGAAAACATAATTCACATTCATCTGATATACTTTGAAATCCTTATGTGCTGCAAAAGTTAAAAACATCCTGATGGATTCCATTCTCGCCATCAGAGCAAATGTCTCCTCAAAATATATTCCTTCTACTTGTGAGTAGCCTTTATACACAAGCCTTGCCTTGTTTCTTACCACTTATCCACTCTCATTCAATTTGTTATAGAATAACCACTTAGTTCCAATAAAATTCTTGTTTTCTCATCTTGGGACAAGTTCCCAAGTTTGATTATTCTCAATCTGCATTAGTTCTTCTTCCATAGCCTTGATCCAATACTCATCCTTGCATGCTTCAATCACTGTTTTAGGTTCAACTTCAGAAAGTGAATATAGATTTACCTATTCTTCAACAAATTTTCCTTCTTGTCAGTACACCTTTGCTCTTATCACCAATGATTTGTTTTTTAGAATGATTCTTCTATACATAGGAGTTTTAGGAATCTTTTCCTGAGCTTCTTCCTCTTCAATCTATACTTTTTCCTTAGCTTTTTTTTCTTCTCTACAAGTAGACTCGTTTGATTCATATCCATCTATCACCACTAAATTCTTCTGCAAGTCTTCATCAACCATGACACCTACACTCTCATCAATCTTTCTTAGTCTCTTATTGTAGCACTAGAAATCTTTCCTTTAAGTAGGATATCTAAGGAATATACCTTCATCAGACCTTGGGTCAAACTTTCCTTAGTTTTCTTCATCTCTTCTGATGTAGCATTTTCTTCCAAACACTTTGAAGAATCTAACAGTAGGAATCTCTCCATACCATAACTCATAGGGAGTCTTTGTGCTATTTTCTCTTACTTTCACTCTATAAGTATGTAAATAGTAGTATGAATTGCTTCTCTCCAACAAACTTCTACTAGATTTGCTTCTTTCATCATTGTTCTTGCAACTTCTTGAACAATCCTATTCTTTCCTTAAACCACTCCATTCTATTAAGGAGTCTTAGGGGCAGGTAAATGCCTCTTTATTCCATGATTCTCATAAAAGATATTGAATTAATTGGAAGTGAACTCTCCACCTCTGTTAGATCTCAAGCACTTGATTTTCATATCCATTTCATTTTCAACCATAAATTTGATAGCTTTAAACTTATCTAGGGCTTCTGATTTTTGTTTGAGAAAAGTAACCCATGCCATTATAGAATAATCATCAATCAATAGCATGAAATACCTGTCACCTTGAAGACTCCTTACTCTGGTAGGACTACAAAGATCTGTATACACCAATTCCAATAGTCTGGTAGAAGATTGTTCTTTGACTTTGAATCTTCTTCTTGCTTGCTTTCCAACTTGACATTCCTTACATACAACATTGATAGGTTTTCTAATCTTTGGTAGATTTCTCATAGATTGAACTAAACTTATTCTCACCGGGCTATTAAAATTGATGTTACACATTCTTCTATGCTATAGCCAACTCTCATTGATATGAGCCGTGAAATAATAACCATCAACATCTTTAAGCTGATAGAAATTTCCATCTGTCCTTTTTCTAGCAGCAATCACAGTTCTAAAGCTTTTCCTGATCTCACAACCATCACCTTGAAACATAATATTGTATCCTTTGCTACACATTTTCCCAACACTTAAGAGGTTATGTCTTAAACCCTTAACATAGAGAACATCATTAGTATTATGCTTGCCATCGAAACTGATTGAACCTTTTCTACGTATCTTAGCAGATGTATCATCACCGAACCTAAGTAGTCCTCCTTCATATTTTTCAAGTTTAACAAACTTACTCTTATCACTTGTCATATGATTAGATCATCCACTTCCAATGATCTAGTAGTTCTTCTTCTATCTAGTATGGAAATAAAACACCAAGGTGATTTTAGTATTAGCACTTGCTTCTAGAGAATTTCCCTTCACACATCTCTCAGAGTTATCAGAATTTGTTTCAAATTTTAAAGCCATTAACAAGCATTCACCATCCTCATCATCCCCATAATTAGATTCATCATCAAATATACTTGTATCTTCTCTAACATAATAACAATTCGTAATCATATTACCTTTGTTCTCCCTATTTTTGTCATTCAAAGCTTTGTTTGGACATCTTGAAGCATAATGACCTATCTTTCCATAACTGAAACATTTGAAAGACAACTTACCTTTGTACTTTCCAGTACCCTTTTTCATTCTCCTCACAAAGTTAGCTTCCACATCATCGGGATCCTCCTATTCTAATTCCACGGTATTCTCTAATTTTCCAACCTTAAAAGCAGTCTTAAATTTTGCATGACTCATACCAATTCTCTCATTTCAAAATTAGTTAAAGAACCATACAACTGATCTTTGGTATATTTATTCAAATTTTGTTATTCCTCAATAGTAGAACTTTACAACTACAACATTTAGGAAGAGTTATGAGAATATTCTTCACCACTTCTTCTTTTAGTTCTCCACCAAGACCTTTGATGTTATTGTCAACTTCATTCACCTTTTGTAAGTAGCTTGTTTGACCTTATCACCTCCTTCATAAATTCTTTCTAACTTTACCTAAATTTCTCTAACAGTTTTTAGATTCATAACTTTCTCCAATTCAAAATTAGCAAAACCACTTAAGAGAGGATACTTTTCTTTACCATTGTTTTCATAGGCCTTGATCTCATCACCAATCTTTGGACCATTTGTAGGTATAATATATCTAGTCTTAATAGACTTCTATATTTTTAATCCGAGAGAAACCAAAAACCTTTCATCCTTATCTTCCAGAATGCATAATCCGATACATCAAACGAAGGAACATATTTCTTGTGCGTCATCCGAGATATACCTCAAGAGGTTAAGCTTTCTTCCAAGGAACCTTTCTTTGATACCAATTTTTCAATGCACAAGAAAAATGAGAAGGGGGATGAATTAGTTATACCTTAAAACTTCAAAACCCCCACAAACATTCAAATCCACATCAAATTAATTAACCCTTAATCTCTCAGGATGATTAATCCTAAAATTAGATTAAAAAAACAAAACCAAATCAACACCATACACAAAGAAACACAAGATTTATAGATTAATGTAATATAATATCAATACAATGTAATATCAACACCAATTATAAAGGGCTCACTGCCCAAAAGAAGGAAAGGCTCACTGCCAGAATAGAAAAGAAGATAGAGAAGAGTGTTACAATGATAAATCCATCTCAATGCAACAAAAAAGTCCACCAAAACATCACCAACACCTTCATAGTCTTACTGAAGATTGTAGACACCTTTTGCTCACTACATCTAGTAATGTAACAGATGAAATCTCAAACTGCACTACACAAATTTGTACCTCATAACTCTAAAATTCATATCATTCACATCACTCACATCTATCTTATCATCCCTCAATAACACAACACATTTTTATACCATCTTCAACCTTGAAAACATTCTCCAAGGTTGGCTATGCACCTCAACGTTGCAAATTCAAATTAGGTTAGCACCAAACATTTTGCGGTGGAAAGTAATGAAGGCAAACCATACCACACATTGGCTAATACCTAAATCCACTCATACACACCATGCCACACTTTAAAAACCATCAAAGAAACTTTGTAATTAATGTAAACACCCAAGGTCGATCGAACCTATGTTAACACCATTAACATTTAAGTAAATGCTTCCTCAAATCTAAAGATGACTTACAAACCACACACCATGCTTGAACACAATCTAAAATATTTCACAAAAACCCTAAAATCTAAAAAGATCCTTCGCAACAACTTTCATTTGAATAATGTACACACCTAGTATACTCAAATGATTCTATCATACATTGTAACTCGAGAAACTGAATTTCAAAGCATCAAACCTCAAACAACCTTAACAGAAGAAATATAGAAACACTATCAAGACACTTCTAGATCTATAAGACCTGAAACAACTTTGTAGAGAAATACAGAGCAAAAAAATTTCTCCCAAACACCTCTGTAATATACAGTTCACACATTGGTGAACACAACTTCCTGTGCATAATGGTATGACACACAAAATTTTGAAAGCAACACCTCTGAACACTTTTGATGAACATATCCAAACCACACAAGTTGATCTTCAACATAGAAGAAATACATAGCCAAA
Source organism: Sequoiadendron giganteum (assembly GCA_007115665.2). Lineage (NCBI taxonomy): Eukaryota > Viridiplantae > Streptophyta > Pinopsida > Cupressales > Cupressaceae > Sequoiadendron > Sequoiadendron giganteum. The sequence continues at coordinate 616,871,440 of CM021104.1, forward strand.
CCAAAACCTACTCTGTAATGCAAAACACCATTGCAACACTTTGTTTCCTCTTTTTATTCAAATTGTCTCAAAAGCTCTTAGAAATAAAGCACCAACTACATCATCACCACCGATCCAACTGCAAACTAGCAACTCAACCATACATCCATAGAAAAAAGCTTATCAAAGCAACACTAGAGGTGTATAGTAGTAGCTTACTAAAGACAACATAATGCAACTAATCAAAGCATCAACAGAGACAACATCAACACAATACCAACTGCTTACACTCTTGCAACAATCTCCTTCTTATACAGTTGACACAATGACAACACCAAAGCTTGTTGACATCAATGATAACACCAACCACACATACTTGTAACAGTCTATATATGTTATAGACCAAATGCAAGAAGAATAAATAAGGAGCATGAACAAATGAACTAGTTTATATTTAAATTTTATTAATGTTAATATAGGTAGTCATCAATCAATACCAAGTAATGCAATTCAATCTAATTTTGATGGTTATTATTGATTTTGTATGCTTTGATTTCATAATTATTTATATTTTAAGAAAATATATCTATAGAGATAAATAATTCTACTACTGCTACAACTATATATATATTAAGACTGTAGGAATCAAGTATCCCCCTCTAAACTGCAATGTGCTTGGTAAAAAAAATTCACATGACCAGTGGCTCTGGCATGACACGCCCTCTGATACCATGGACACGGGGGGAGCCTAGACCTCGTAACCTCTTGCCTGCAATAGGATGCTTTAGCCAATCGAGCCAGGCCCCTCAACCTACTATATTATTAATATTATCTTCTAATATCCTTTATCATTTTAATTAATAACTATTATCAACCTACTATGGATTCTTTGGAAAACTCGATAAAGGAAAGTAGAAAGACACCCAAGATTACTCTTATTCACCAACACACCTCGTGTTTTTTATTGTGAATTACATGAAAGAACATAATCCCAATAAAAAATTATTATGTGGTGAATCCCCTCTTAAGAAGGAGAGTAAATCTAGGGTTGTGGATTTTCTTGATACCTCATCTTTTGATTATTTGAGCTCGAAGCATAATTCATAAGATGTTAGTGGGAAGGAACGATGTATGGTGATGATTTGGGTGAATAATCATATGATTATAGAATTATCCTCAAATCCAAAGCATAAAGTTTACGAGGAGATGGTGACCTCAAAAAAGAAGAAGAGAAAGCTCAAGGATGATACCCATAAGCGTACCCCATATAAGAGGGGGAAGGGGAAGAAAACCATTATCTAGTTAAAGGACTCTAAGTTTAGGAATGAGGAGCATAATGAAGAGGGCATGGAGAAAGATTTGGAATAAGACAATGACAAAGAGAAGATAGACACTAGAGAGGGAAATTCAACTCTAGTGAACTCGCGGTTGGGATCCTCTTCCCAATTATTTTAGATCCCACCTCAAATATCCTAACAATTTTCCTATCCTTGTTGCTAGTGTCTCTTCTAGAGAGGAGCGCTTTGAGGTTCTTTATAATTAAAAGGAGGAAATTTCTTCCCAACACATCGTGACCAAATGGTTTTATGTGGAAATTCACATAATTTATATTAGGCTAGAAGTGTTGTAGAAGAAAATAGGGGTTCAAACCTATCCTCCAGATGATAATAATATTTTGTAAGGATTGAAGGTTATCCCTAAAATGGATAGGATTTTAAAAGACCTATTTAATATTTGTGCGCTACAAAAATATACTTAATCCAAAGTGCAAAATACAAAGATAATGCAAGGAAGTAAAATCACAACACCACCTCAAATAGGGCTTTCGTTGAACTTGAAAAAACATAGAACAGGAAAGATATCACCTTGTTGAAGTTGATCCTTTGATTGGCCCCGTGAATTGTTCGGTTGTGTGCGCTCCTTCAATGGCAATGGCACAAAAGTGGATGCAAAATTATGTGGATGAGATGAGGATTTCAATGAACAATGTGGGTATGTGGATAGATGAATCAAATTGATGCAAAATGAGCTCAAAGATGTCAACAATGGTGGATGCAAGTGTGAGTGCTTGAATTCCTTGAAAATGCAAAAATGTTGAGTGAATGAATGAATGATTGATGCCAAATGAGAGTCAAACCCTCTAATTTTAGGGGAATGGCCTTGAAGAAACGAAGGGTCAAGATGAAGCCACCTTGGATAAGATCAAGGGCTTGGGTACATTGTGCACTCACAAGCCTTCTCCTTGTGACATGTAGCAAATGATATGGCAACAAGGACATGAGGTGGAAGTACTTTCATAGTACCTAGGGATTGGACAAGATATCCTCATTAAGGGGACCCTTGTCCTTGTGTGGGGGATGCCTTCTCCAAAAAGGGAAGCATTTAATGAAAGGGTTGACTTGTGAAATGCCATAAATGGCATAGGGATTAGATAGACCTAATTAAGTGAATAAGTTGTACAAACAAGGGATTAGGCAATAAGAAGAAGATTAAGGCAAGTGGGGTATGATGGGGGATGTGACATTAATCCCAATTAAGGGTGTGCACATACTTAATTATAGATTAGTTGGATTAATCCAAATTAGGAGTGGATTATGGAGCGCGAGACTAGGAGAGAGAAAATCATGAATTTAAAATTGATTTAAATGCATAAAGGTTAAATGACTAAATTAAGTAAATGAGAAAATTTATTTAATTTAGAGAGGAAAAGACTAATGATAATATATTTAATTTATTGAATTAAATTCCTTAAGGATGTTAGGGAAAACGGGAAATATTAATCAGATAAATAATTTGATTAATATTGATAGAGAATTTGAAAGGGATAAATTTGATGAAATGTAATTGGTCAAATTTAGGTGTCTACATTTTTCCCCTCTTTGAAATACTATTAGAATAACATTGTTTCAAAGAAAAATAAAATATAGTCGACTCGATAGATGAATAGAATTAGAAAGGTGATGCCCCAGTGTCACAGAGGAATGGATAAGATGAAGGAATGGATGAGAATGGCAAGGTATGCCCCCTCGAGAGGGTGGATGGGGAAAAGAGTGGGACCCTGAACAACATCTTGATAGAAATAAATGGCGATGACCACGCGAAAGAGCTTGAAAAACCCAAAAAAATGGCTTTTGAACGGAGTAAAACGTAGACACGGAGTGCAAATGGCGACCCTGGGAAGATGGAAGATTAATTGTGGGGAAGGAATTTTAAATAAAGGGCAAAAAATGTCCAAATTTTAGAAATAAGAAAAGTGAATATTATAGTAATTTTAAAAATTACTATGCACCATTTTCATTGTTGGAGATTGAGAGAAGAAGAAAAGGAGAGAGGGAGAGGATGGCAAGGAGGGCCCACAGGAATGACAACAACAGGGACAACAAAGACGAGCATGCAGACGTGATCATCCACCGAGGCAACGAGATATGACGGTTCTACTTCGAGCACGTCGTGCCTCACCATGTAAGAGTAAAATCCTACTTTGTGATTTGTATTTGAATTTTCATATATGTGCAACATTGTGGGAGTGGGTAGGGGAGAATAGGTAGGTAGGAAAAATGGGTACTGGAGGGATAGGCGATTTTCCCACCCGAAGAGCCAAAGTGCTCTCGGTGGGGATTCGGATAAACAGGCGAATTCGCTCATTGGTTGAGCAAATTCGACCCAAGAAAGAGAGAGAATGGAAAATCCGCGTGGCAGCTTCACCCAAGAGAAGGGGGGATTAGGGGCACCTGATTGAAAAATTTTCCCCAAAAGGGCAAATCTGTAGCCCCCCAAGAGGCGGGTCCACCAGTTGTGGTGGGGGTGCCCCTCATGGAGGGGTGGATCCACTGCCCACACTGGGGCAGGAACGTTGGCGGTGAACCTGCCCTGGGCAGGTCCGCCACTCGGCAGATCCACCACAGGCGGAGCCTGTGGCGAACTCGCCACGAGTGGGAATGCAATGACAGACCCACCACAGGTGAGGAACTACAATGCAGTGCCCACCTCCAGAGGTGGAAATGTTGCGCAAGAGGGGAAGAGAACGTCAAGAAAAAGATAGGAAAGCATGAGAAAATGAGATCGAGAGTGAAAGAGAGGAAAAAAAGGGATTGGGGGGGAGTATCGAGGGAAACCACTCGGGGTAGGAAAAGTAGGGAAGTAGAGAAAAGATGAAAGTAGAAGGGCTAATGATGTGGTTTTTATGGATACAACCATTTGAGGTCTTACACACGAGAGAGAGACACTCAACGGTGCTGGAAACAACTATTTGTGCCATGAATGGCATAAATCACGAGGCGTTGGAGCAAGCGAGCCTATTGCATATGTTGGATTACCCCAACATCCGAGTGCATAGAGCCTTATTGATGGTGTTGATGGAGAAATGGAGTTCAAAGATGTCAACTTTTCATCTCCCGAAAGGGGAGATGACAATGACCTTAGAGGATGTATGGAGGATTCTACGACTGCCCATTATAGGGCATATGGTCAGTTTGATGCGATGTGAGGCGAGAGACTTACAAAGATGTTTTTGGATCTTGTTTGGACATAGGAGGCTTTCGATGCGAGGGATGGAGTTAGATCTGGTTAGATGTTTGGCTTTGGGAGTGTCGCCCTTACCGCTATACCTATGTGGGTTGATCAGCGGTATCCTATTGTCAGATCGAAGTGGGAGATTTTGTAGTCTGAAGGTGATGGAGATTGTTCGACATATTATGGAGCGACGTGAGGGAGATTTTGCATGGGAAGCATGTGTAATAGCACAACTATACAGGGTTATACATGTAGTGTGCTATCAACGACTGAAGAGTTTCACACATGTGACACTCTTACAAATATGGGCCTGGGAGCATATCAACATGACCGAGCCAAAGATTGTGGTACGCAAGAAAAAAAAATGAGAGGTTACTGGTGGCCTAGTGGTACGAGAGAGATCAGGGTTGGCGGTTGCACTATACAGGGATTGGTGAGCTAGAGGGTTGGAGGAGGAGGCTAGATAATATCCAGGAGGAGGATATCATTTGGAGGCCATACATGACACAACGGTTCACAGGGTGGAGACCAGATGAGCTAAGACATAGAGGAAATTTCTACTCAGTGTGCTACATAGTTGGGAGGGAGTCATACATCATCGAGCTACACAGGGCAGACAAAGTGTTGAGGCAGTATGCGATAAAACAGGACATACCCGCAACACCGCAGAGGTTTAGCCGGATTTCATGAGAGGTGATATGGGGAGATGCACTCTCAGGAGAGTTTGGGAGGTAGATGTGGGAGCACCAACAACCTATAGAGTTTCCCAAGAGGAGAGAGGGGCCAACAAATGCAGGTACATCGGTACGGTTTGTGTCATGGTGGAGATGACATAGGCCAATGTGGATGACGACTGTGCACCAAATTGTAGGGGCATAGGGATTTGGTGTAGAGGATGAGGCAGAGTCGATTGCACTATGGAGGGGTACGAGAGGAGAGGAGCATCAAATGAGTGATGTCACTAGGGAGGAGGTCGAGGCAGAGATGGAGGAGTGGATGGGAGAGCAGAGGGAGGTAGGGAAGGATGCAGAGGAGGATGAGATGGCAAAGCAAGTAGATGGGAGGGAGGAGGAGGATGAGATGGAAAAGCAGGTAGATGTGATGGAGGTGGACATTTTGGATGTCCAGTTGGTAGCCATTGTACCATACATACCTCCACCACCACAGGATCCATCTGTATTGTTGGTAGGTCCACTAGCGAGGCTACAGGTTACTGAGCAATGACTAAGAGATTTAGAGGCCGAGAGGCAGAGGCTGCAGATTACTAAGCGGAGGGTTACAAAAATGGAGGTGGATAGAGAGAGACTATGGGTAGAGGTGGAGAGATTGTAGACTGCAGAGGATATGGTCTTCAAGACCCTAGTGTATGAGGCAGGGCATGATGTCATTAGATATGAGATGGCGATACAGGATTTGGAGGGGAGATTAGCGGATACCCAGAGGGAGTTAGAGGACATGAGGAGGTCGATGGAGGAGCAAATGAGAGCACAAGATGATCTGAGGAGGAAGCTAGATGATCACTAGGAGAGGTTGGAGTGTGCAGAGGCAACCATGGGAGAGTCAAAGGGGATTTTGGAGAGAGTTGAGGCAACAAAGAGGAGGATTCAAACACTCGAGAGGGAGAGGGACATTGGTGTTGAGAGATTTTCACAGCTGTAGGAGGAGTTAGGCCAGCTACAATGAGAGAGAGACATAGCAGTGGTGGGGATGAGATTGATGCAGGATCAGATAAGGCAACCGTAGGATGGGAGAGACATGACAAGGGTAGAGAGGACATAGATGGAGGAGATAGAGTTGTTGCAGGGTGAGAGGGAAAAAATAGCAAATTAGGCGTCACATATGCAGGGACAGGTAGAGCAACTACAAATGGCACAGGATCTATGGGAGCAAGAGAGTTGTGGACACCGAGATAGGTATAGATCAGAGCGGGATAGCATGAGGTTACAGGAAATGGAGAGGGAGGAGCTCATATGGGAGTCGAGCTACTATATGAAAGTGTATTACATGGAAGTTCTAGATCCCACACACCATGTTCCCCCATACGTCTGAGTAGCACCCCAAATTCCAACACCCTCCCGGACATAGGGGACATACACACAAGATTACAACAACTATAGGGAGACACCCCATGTAGAGGTTTAGTGACATACTCACCTCAGAGATTTGATGGAGCTGGGACATGATTCAGAGCATTAGAGAGACAAGATCCCAGTGTTTGATAGGTGCAGGGTGGATAGGCAGAGGACAGGGACAAAGGCCATGGGTTCCACATCATAGAGCAAAGAGAAGTCTATTCATTAACGTGGTCTGTAATTTTGAGGGGCACTCTAGACTTGTATTTTATTCGATGACCTATGATGGACATGTATTTCTTATTATGATGGACAGTGTTATGGATATGTTTATGGACTTGGATATTTTGGTATTTACATATGATGCGACACCCCTATTTATGTGATGCATTTATGAGATTATGTATACTTATATAGAAATCTGTATGGATGTGATTTAGTATGAGATGTGATGGATAATGTTGATATATATATGTGTTTATGATGATTTTTATGTGATATGTATGATGCCTAATCATGTTGTGATGCAAGATGTGATGTGTAATATGTTGATGGGCTAATGGTGTATGATGTAGGAGGCGATGCATGTGTATTTGCGTATAATTTTATGATATGCATCATGAATGTTATTATTGCTATGTGATTATGAAATAGGAATGTAATAAAATGTGATGAATGAAAATAATAATGGATGTCTATAGCACAATGCATGTATTGAGATGGACTAGGCATGCAATGGAATCTAGTTTAAGATGCTTAGAATAACAAATCTATGACACTGTAAACGACTTAAAAATAAATGAATATGATAATGATCTAGATGGAATGTCTTAATTGAATGAGCACGAATACGAACATAAATAAGGGCATGCTTAGGGATGGATCTGGACTATGTGTGGGTGTAAGAGATGTGTGCCTACACCTATCAAAACCGTACAAATCCTGAGAAAGAAAGGGAGAGGGGAAGTGAGTGTTTGCACAACTATCACTAGTCATAGGTTAAAGAAGAGGGGGGAAATAAAGGCAATGCAACAAAATGATGTGCAAAAATGCAATCATGATGCCATTTTCCAATTTAGGAGCACTGATTATCGCTATAGAAATAGACACAAGATGCCTAAGTATGAGGAACTAAGGTGGGAAAATGTCTAATGCGTAAAACAAACATAACAGACATAAAGGTTACCCTAACACCCCAAAGTCGTGAGGATTGTGGTTGGGCTAGGTATTAGGATAACCACAAGCAAAAAGGATGCCCCAACACAACATGAGACCACAAGGATCTTGGTGGGTAGTGCATGAGACAACCAAGAAGACATAAAAGAGAAAAAAACATCCCTATGTTGTCCAATCAAAGCACACCATGATATGATGAATCATGGTGACCCTGACAAGGCATAATAGGAAGCTCAAATGATAAACAAAATGTCAAAAGCATCAAAAGATCATAATCAAACACCAAATGTCCTTTTCCAGAAGATCGAAGGATGGTTGAGATTCATGCGATCTGCTAGCAAGCATGCATCCTATTGAGACCAAAGATGTAGACTGAATTAGGTGATCGACATGATGTAGGATATCTAGAACTGATTGAACCTCATGATACTAGTTACCTTTGTTGTGAAAGCACCATCTAGGATAGGGATGTACTTGGTGACACAAAAAAATGATAGGACAAGAGATAGGTGTACTCTTATAGACCTAAGGGACACACGACAAACACACCCTAAAGACCTAGGGGCTCGGGGGTTGATCTAAGATCAACCTTGCCTATGTGAAAGCGCAGAGCCCTCATAGTTCGAAAAAAGACCATGGAGAAAGGCGAAAATAGGACAAATGGGAACCACGATGAGGACCAATATGGATGGACAAATGCCTCGAGGGAAAATCAAAAGATCGACCTTGAGTACGTGAAAGCGCAGGGGCAACATAGTTCGAAAAAAGACTAAGCACAAGACATTATGAGATGGTGAGCGACACGACGGATGGATGAAGATGATGAGACAAGACCAATGACAAGACGAGGCACACCGACGAGGACAAGCTCAGATCCGGGAGAATAATCTTAGGAGTATCGATAGCCACAATAAATTTTCCAATGCTCAATCACAACAATACCATGCAAGGGATGATGATAGGATGATGGGATGAGACAGATCGAAGAGATCACGAGTATGACCTAAAGATCAGGTGGATGGAAGGACAAGGCAACTAGGATGGAAGTTAGATAATGATTAAGCCCTCTACGGATGGCACCTGTTTACCAAGTTTTCACCAAACGTACCTATCCAAGGTGCCACAAAGAGTGGTTTTTACCATAGGATGCATTATTTCTCTTTATTATTTTTGGATTTTTATGATTATTTATTTATTTATTTATATTTTCTTACTTTTTTGTATTTTTGCAGGATAGGACAAACCGGCCGACTTAAGCATAAAACCTTTTCAGATGCAGAATATTAATGGGATCTTCCAAGGGTTCCCCTTCAGGCGTAGCTAGCTTGTATGCCCTTGAACCGTACTTAGCTATTATGATATAAGGGCCTAGCCAATTGGCCTAAAATTTTCCTTTCTTGTCTCGATCTTGTTGATTGCGTCGATTCTCCTTGAGGACCAAGTCACCTACATTGAATTAGCATGGAAAGACCTTCTTATGGTAGCTTATTTTGAGGTGATGTTGGTAAACTTGCAAATTATTATAGGCTTTCATGCGTTTCTCATCTAGGAGTTCTAATTGAGAAAGTCACACAACTCGTGTATCTTCATGAGTTATGAGGTTCTTCAATGATATGTGAAGTGATGGGATTTCAACTTCAATCGACAAGATGGCCTCAACACCTTAGACAAGGGAATATGGTGTGGCACCAGTGGGGGTACGAAAGGAACTGTGGTATGCCCAAAAGAAAGGATGGAGATGGAGATGCTAATCAAGACTAGTGTTATTAACCATCTTTTTGAGGATTTTGACTAAGGTTTTATTGGTTGCTTCTGCTTGACCATTTCCCTAAGGGTAATAGGGAGTAGACCAATGATGTTGGATATGATAGGTATCATAGAGGAATTTCTTACACTTGTTCTTGAATGGCTTTCCATTATCAGTAATGATAGTGGAGGGGATCCCATACCTACAGAGGATATGGTAGAGGATGAACTTAGATATCTAAATACCCGTAATTTGGGTGAGTGGCATTTCTTCCACCCACTTAGTAAAGTATTTAGTGGCGGTGATAATGAAAGTGTGGTTGTTGGATGATGGTGGATAAATCTTGTTGATTAAATCAAAACCCCAATGTGAAAATAGCCATGGTGCGATGATTGGTTGTAGCTCTTGCGTTGGAGCATGAATCAAATCTACATGTTGTTGGCATGAAAAAAACCTCTTAATGAACTCACAAGAGTCATTCTCCATAGTTGGCCAATACTAGCCTGCTCTGAGAATCCTTTTAGCTAAGGCCATGCCATGAGAATGGGCCTCGCAGATTCCACTATGTACCTCTACTAATGCAGTGTGGGATTCAGTTTTATTCAAACATCTAAGAAGGGTTCCATCATACCCGCGATGATAAAGAGTATCTCCCACTATAGTATAATGAGAGGCACGTTTGATAAAGGATTTATGTTGATTGCACGTAAGGTTGGAAGGTAGGATTTTCTCGTGGAGGTAAGTGTAGATGTCGTGTTACCAGGGTGATTCAGGTCCTACAATGTTACAAACCATGTCTACTTCAGGGATATCATATGCTGGGATTAAAATTTATTCAACTAAGAATTGACAATCTATGCGATGCTTTGACATGTCAATTAGAGAACCAATAGTAGCCATGGCGTATGCTACCTTATTCTGGAGTCTAGGGATCTGTTCAAATTGGATGAAGATAAAATACTTCTTAAAATCATCTACCATGCGCTTTTAAGGTAATAAATTGTCATCCATAGTTTGAAATTCATCATTGACCTATTTGATGATCAATTGGGAATCACCGAAAACTTGCAATTGAGTGATATTCCATTGAATAGTAATCCTGAGACCCGTGATAAGAGCTTCATACTCAACTATGTTATTTGTGCATGGAAAGACTAATTTGAATGATTTTGGAATGTAGTCCCCTTGTGGTGTGACAAATAGAATACCTTCCCTAGACCCGTTGTGGGTGTATGAGGCATGAAAATAATTTTTCCACATGGATGTCTCTATGACGGTGAATACTTCTTCATCGGGAAACTCTGTAATCAAAGGATGGGCATCCTCCAAAGGAGCATCCACCAACCGATATGCTATTATTTTCCCTTTTATGGCTTTCTTGTCCACATACTCAATATCAAACTCACTCAAAAGCATGATCCACTTAGCCATACGACCCATAAAGGCCCTCCTAGATAATAGATACTTAAGTGAGTCCACCTTGGATATCAATTTCACTGGATGACTGAGCTGTAATGGCATAACTTTTGTGAATAGAAAACAACAGCTAAGCGTGATTTTTCTATAGGAGAATAATTAAGCTTGTAACCCACTAATGTTCGACTGATATTATAAATAACACCATTCTTTTGATGACTCATCATGTTGAGCTAATAATGCCCCTAGTGCCACTAAGTTGGCTAAAATGTACAACAGGAGAGGCTTGCCTAGGATTGGTGACATGAGAACAGGAGGATGGCCCAAATATTCTTTAATCTGGTCAAAACCAAGTTGACAGTTGGAGTCCCACTTGAATGTGATATCTTTTCATAAAAAATGGGAGAATTACTGGCACTTGTTTGCCAATTGAGCGATGAATCACCTAATGAATTGCAACTTTCCTTGAAGACTTCTTAACCGTTTCAAATTACGTGGTGGAGGCATTTCCATGATGACTTTTATTTTGGTCGGGTCTACTTCTATGTCCCTTGTGGAGACGATGAACCCCAATAGTTTTCCCGATGTGACCCCAAACACACATTTCTTAGGATTTAGGCATAATTTATAATGTTCTAGCCATTCAAAGATTTTTCTCAGGACAGTGGGATGTGGTGCTCTCGTTCTTGATTTTCCCAACAGGTCCTCAACATAATCTTCCATTGTAATGTGGATAAGGTCATGGAAGATAACCGTCATGGCACATTGATACATTGCCCCCACATTTTTGAGGCCAAAGAGCATGACATTCTAATATAAGGTACCCCAAGGTGTAGTAAAGGTTGTCTTGTGTTGATCTTCAGGGGAAATATTGATTTGATTGTAGCCTGAGAAGCCATCCATGAGGGATAACATTGCATGCACAGCAGTAAGATTGACCAACATGTCAATATTTGGCAAAGGAAAATTATCCTTGGGGAAAGCCTTGCTAAGATCACATAAGTCCATGCAAATCTCGATGTTCCCATTTGGCTTGGCGACAGGTAAAATGTTTGATATCATATCTGAATAATCGATGGGCCGAATGAATCCAAATTCTAGTAGTTTATCCAATTCCTTTTTGACTAGGAGGGCCACTTGAGGATGCATTTTACATAACTTTTGTTTGACCGTCTTAGCCTCTGGACGAACATCCAAATGATGCACTGCTAGAGTGAGATCCAAGCTTGGCATATACGAATAGGCCCATGCAAATTCGATGATGCCTTCCTTAAGAAGTTGGACAATAGTGGAATGTTCTTCTTCTAATAAAGATTTTGCTACATATGTGATCCTCGTATTTTCTTTTGTTTCCAAATTTACCTCATATGTCTCTTCAATGAGAATAGAAGATCACTCAGATGTTTGAGTTCTCACAAGGGGAAGATGAATATCCCCATCTTCCAGTGCCTCATTGAGTTTTTCATTGTCAAATACACCCCTTATTTTTATTTTTTCTAAGTCAAGAGGTGCCTTCAAGAGGTTCTCACTAGGTGACTCTTTTTTATTTTGTTTCTTTTTAATTTTGTGGTTAGGGCGTTCATCCTCCCCCAACCCCATGAGGTAAACATATATATTGATTGAAGGAAAGATGTCGACAGGTGCAATGGTACCTCATAGGTTCTAGTCGATGAGGTAAGGGTGGCAAAGGGGGAGGTCAATAGTGCAAATAGATAGACAATCAAACATGGAGGAGAGATTTGCATCATCATACGCGAGTATGATGGATTCTTCTTTAGGTATGTCTTCGAGGAGACCATTACCATCACTAACACTATTAGATGCACTAGTTGATGCTACAAGACCCTTTTACTTCTGGTCATAGCCTAACCCTATATGCCTTGGTCTTATAGATGCCTCAATAGGTTGTCGTTTTCCTTATTCTTCTATTCCCAGACCCCTGCCTTGATAATTGCACTTTTCAATGAACTTGGATGCAAAGGGATAAGCTTCCTGTAAGTATTCCATGAGAGGATGTGGTGGTTTTGATTCTTCTCTATAAACCCATTGACTGACATCATCTTCCAGCTGATCTTGAAGGGTTCCCAAGTCTCTGAAAGTGGTTGAGCCCATATTTTTAGAACTGAGCATGAGTGTATTTTCTTCTACTTGTAGTGATGACTGAGAAGGTTGACCAAATGAGCAGGGAGAGGGAGGCCTTGTGGCCATATTAAGTGTTGTTTTCATCTCATAATCTCCACAACCTTTATCGATGATCTTGACCTTGGTGATGGTGGGGTTAGAAATGGTAGATGTGGTACTTGTTGAAGTATGTTGAGATGGATTGGATGGTGATGTCTGAGGTGCCCCCATTTCAACTCTAGGGAAATAGTGATAATGGGGGAAGGAAGCTTCTAAAGCACGACAATATTGAAATGGTTGAGGATTCGCGTGTATGGTCACTTCCATTCCTTGAAAAGGAAATTTTAAACATTGATGGTAGGTAGACATGATGACTTGTATGGAATGAATCCAGGGTGGCCAAGGAGAATATTGTATGTGTTGAAAATTGAGGTGTTTTAATAGCTTAATACCTTGTAAAAATTTAATATTTCTGATCTAAATATGTATTTCCTTTGTTACATATTCTTTGTGGGTGATTATCCGATTAATCCTTTTTACTGTTTGTAGAATATAGATAGAAGTTGATAGAAGAAGTAGTCAGGATATTAGAAAGATTTCACAAGCATGTAACGTGGAGAAAACCCTTTCGGGTAAAAAACTCCACTAAGAAGTGATATATTATTCCAATCTTGAAGTAGATTACAATAGCTTCAATTCTTGCTTGAGAATGCCTCTTTTGCCTTCACCAAACTTCTTCACAACCTGTAAATAAAACTTACAAACTTTCTCTACAACTTGCTTGAGATATATAGAATTTCTCTAACATTGTAAACTCCAAATGCGTTATACAAACAATTCTCAATCCCTAACCCTTAAAGGTACGCCTATTTCACACAAGTGGAGTTGTACCGTGAAAACCAATGTCAAACCATCTACCTCTTCCATTTGGGTGTACCAAACTGAAGATACAACTTAGTCTTCATCCTTTAAATATCTTAAGGATTTATCCTCAAATTTGGCGCCCAAAAGAGGGCCCCACTTAACTAGGCCTTCAAAAATATCTCTGCATGCAAAGGAGTTAATTCCAAGAAGCCAACTTGGGTGCCCAAAGTGGGTCCAAGATATTTCTTGCTAACTAAAACATTTCTCAACACCATTCATGCAAGAATGGTCATCTCCTGTTAACTGAAGGTAGTTCCTATTATTTTTCATGCAACTCAAGTTATTAGCCATGCATTGCAAGTTAACTAAATTCAACTAACATGCAACTAAAACTAACTGAAGATAACTGAACTTGAACTTGAACTGAACTAAACTGAACTGAAACTTCAATTGAACTTCAAACCCTATTTTATAGGTACTCAACATGCATGAAACAAAATCTCTATTTTCTAGGAACCTAGGATGCATTTCTGAAGTATACTCAATTTACCACTCAGTTAACTGAACTTAAGGTGAGTGTCACCTCCAATGTGTGTGCCCATGTGTTCCTATTTTGTAGGAGCCCATCCCAATACGTCTCCACATGTTCCTAACATTTATAATAACTTACAAATGTCAATTAACATGATTATTTCAACAATTATTAATTCCTTCTTAATCCTAGTGTTGATAAACACATTTCAGGAACTTAGGATATGATGAGTGTTGCTGCAATCCTCATCATTTAACTATAAATGTCAATCTAGGGCAGTGTCCATGGCTATATGCAAAAGGGAGAAGAAATCATTTGCATGACATGTTTTTTTCTAAAAATAGAATTGAAAAAAATTGCTAAAATCAAATATAATCTAAGCACTTGTAAATGGAATGCTTGAATCAAATCTATCCTAAGAAACTTTCTAAAGAGAATACTGAAAATGTAAAGAGCTAGAAATGAAATGACTACTAAGAAATGAGACTACAAACAAAGAGATTGCTGCTAAAATACTGAACTATATTATTTTATAAACTCTTCCCCCATTTGATTTCTTGATTACAATGAATTTATAGAATTCTTGTCTTCAACTGATCTGAAAGATAAACTTTATGATTGTGCAACCACTTGCTAGAAGATAGGAACATGTGTTAAGAGAAAAAGACAGATCTTTCTTCATCTTTTTGAGTCAATCTTGTTTGGTCGTCCAAAACAAATATGCCTATTTTGCAGCCCTTAAACAAGCTCCAAAAAGATATTTGACTGCTGAAAAAGTCATGTCTTCCCATTGTGTATCATTAAAGTTCATAAAACAACTCCTAGATGCTTGCAAAATGGTTCAAACTACCCAAAATTGTCTCCTAGATATTCTCCATTTGTTTGCACAATCCAACAACTTGCCTTAACTCTTGGAACTGCCTCCTAGATGCTCTCAACTTTTGTCCAAGTCACCCCAATCTATTTTAATGCTCACAACTGTTGCTTTTACAAATTTTGGAACAACTTCAAGTGTTGTCTCACAAGTTCTAGAGTACCTCTCCACAAAGTTCAAAGCAACATATTCTAGAGAATTTTTCTCTCAAACCACAAACTGGATTTTTGTGGAATTTAATGGGTTTTGTCACAATACTGTCTTTGAATTTCGGACCAAAAATCTCCAAAACCCGTATCGTAATTTTCAAGATATGATGAAATCTTTGACTGTTGCAACTAAAAATATCTTACTTTCATCATCACGCTCAGTCTTGATAACTTCATAATTAGACAAAATATACATTTTTACATGGCTAAAAGATGAGTCATTATTTTGTCTCATCAGGATATACATGAAATAACTAATGTTTTAGGATTGCAATTAAATGGCATCTTATTTTGAACATTCTCCCACTTGAAATTATACATTGCAATTATTATAAACCAGGAATAATAATTTTAAATCAAGTACAGGACTCAAGGCCAATGGCCTTCTTGCACCATGAGAACTTATTTGTAGGAACTGGCTTTGTAAGATAATCCACAACATTAATTGAAGTGTCAACTTTTTCAATTAATAATTTTCCACTTTCAACCATTTCTCACACAAAGTGATACTGAACATCTACATGTTTAGTACACGCATGATACATAGGATTTTTGGCTAAACAAATAGCACTCTGACTATCACATTCAAGCTTAATTTGCTTACAATTAAAACCAATACCTTTCCCAAGTCTCTGTAACCAAACTGCCTCTTTAGAGGCATGTGTGGCAGCCATGTACTCTGCTTCTGTGGTGGACAAAGCAACTTTGGGCTGTGTCTTACTCATCCAACTAACTGCAGCTCCAAACAAAGTATACATGTAACCGCTTGTCGACCTCCGACTGTCCAGATCTCCTGCCCAATCTGAATCAACAAAACCATGTATATCCAATGATTTATTCATAATATCAATGTTATTAGAACCATGATAAACTAAAGAGTAATTAGAAGTCCCTTGTAAATATCAACACAATTTCTTTGACTTAAGCAAAGCTTTTTGTTAGCTATATCTTTGTTGATCTCCATACCAAGGATATATTTTGCAACTCCTAAATCTTTCATTTGAGAGTTGTGCTTTCAATTCTTTGATCATTACCTTTTTGTTACCTATAAATAACATGTCGTCAACATATAAAATAATAATTAAAATTTGATCATCAATTATTTTTATGTAAACACAATGATTTTCCTCACTCCTAACATAACCAATTTTCAATGCGAAAGCATCAAACTTTTGGTACCACATTATGGGAGATTGTTTCAATCCACATAAAGATCTCTTTAAGTTGCAAATAAATTCTTCTTTTCCTTTTACAACAAAACCATTAGGTTGCTTCATAAATCTCTTCATCAAGATTTCCATGTAAAAACACAGTTTTCACATCTATTTGTTCAATTTCAAAATTATAAGCTGCAACAATTGACAAAAAGAATCTAATAGAAGTAAGTTTAGCAATGAGAGAGAAGATTTCATTAAATATAACTCCCTCTCTTTGGGAGTAGCCCTTGGCTACTAATCTAGCCTTGTACCTTTCGAGATTACCATATGCACCAATCTTCTTTTTTAAGATCCATTTACAACCAATGGCCTTTCTTTCTTTGGGAAAACTCTCAAGATCCCATGTGTCACAAGTTTCTAAGGATTCCATTTCCTCATGCATAACTTGTGACCCAAGCTTGTGTTCGTCTGAAGACAAAGCTTCCCTGCAAGATTTGGGTTCATCATTAGTACTCATTAAAGCAAAAATACAACGAAAATTAGGTGGGCTACTTCTTAGAGGGGTTTCTACTTGTTCCTCAATATGCTCATATTGAGCCTCTATTTCAGAAGAACTCTCCAAACTCTCCTCTTCTAACCCATCCAATTGTTCTTCAACATGTGCATCTTTTTTATTATCAATCTCAAAATGCATTGTTCGAGAAGTATCCTTCTCCTTTGGTTGTTCTTCTCCTGAATAAGCTCTAAATTCCCTGAAAATTACATCTCTAGATAAAGAAACTTTTCGTGTTAGTGGATTCCAAAGCTTGTACCCTTTTACATTTTCACCATAACCTATGAATATGCATTTTTGTGCTTTAGGATCCAATTTAGATCGGTTTTCTTGAGGCACATGAACAAAGGCGTCACAACCAAAGATCCTTAAATGTGCAACACTAGGCTTCTTTCCTAACCACATTTCATAAAGAGTTTTATCTTCAATAGATGAAATAAGGGATCTATTGATTAAATAACAAGTACATACTGCCTCAACCCATAGGGACCGATCTAGCTTAGCACTACTTAACATACTCCTAGCTTTTTCCATTAAGGTTCGGTTCATCCTTTCTGCTACTCCATTTTGTTGAGGTGTATATGGAGTAGTTTTTTGTCTCACTATTCCTGCATGTTTACAATAGTCATCAAATTCCCTAGAACAATACTTACCACCATTATCTGATCTCAATACTTTTATCTTATGATCTAATTGTTTCTCAACCAAAGCCTTAAATTCCTTAAACTTATTAAATACATCAAATTTTGTATGCATAAAATATATCCAAATATATCTTGAGACATCATCAATAAATGTGACATAGTATCTAGATTTTCCAATAGAGTCAATATCCGCAGGGCCCATTACATCTGAGCGAAGATTCTCTAATAACCCTTTAGCTCTATTTGTACCACTAAGAAATTTAGATCTAGATTGTTTTCCAAACACACAGTGCTCACAAAATTCATTCTTGCCAATATTATAATCAGGAATACCATCAACCAAATTCTTATTTATAATGGTCCTAAGACCTTTTTCACCTATATGGCCCAATCTATGGTGCCATAGCATACATGTATTTTCAGCTTCAGCTACATGTGATAAAACATTTACAATGGAGGTATTTAACTTAAACAAAGTCCTGATTCGAGATCCTTTAGCAACCACCATATTCCCTTTTACCAATCTGCAACCACCTTTGTCAAATGTCACATGCATTCCAGAATCATTGAACTTAGAGACAGAAAGAATATTTCTAGCAAGTCCTAGAATATGTAAAACATCATAAAGGGTCTTAACCCTACCATCGCTGAAACACAATTTTACCTCTCCTTTGCCAACAACCTTTGTTGTGTTGTTGTCTCCAAAGAAGACATCCCCTCCATCATATGTAGTATACTTAGTGAACCACTCCTTCCTAGGAGTCATATGATATGAGCAACCTGAATCAATAAGCCAAGATTTATCAACAACGCTATTAGAAGAAATGACTAATGCCTCATTACTGTCATCAGTGGATTTATTTGTAGAAGTATCAAATCCCTTTTTCTTACTCTTACAATCCTTTTTAATATGTCCAATTTTTCCACAATTCCAACACTTTACCTTACTCTTACCAGGGGTTTTTGACCATCCTTTAGACTTACCCTTTCCTTTCTTGTCTGCCTTAGATTCCTTCTCTTTAGGCCTACCTCTAACAAATAAGGCATCTTGGGAGCCAATTTTACAATTCCTCCTCATCTCCTCTAATAGGAGAGTTGGAATGATATTTTCCATCTTTGGATCTACACCATTGCCACTTATTACAACAATTAGATTTTCCCAAGAATTTGGTAAGGAGCAAAGTAATAGAATGCATTTATCCTCATCTTCTAGCTTTACATCTATAGATGCCAACTGACTGAGAATAAAATTAAAAGCATTCAAATGTTGTGCTACAACATCACCATCTTTCATTTTCAATGAGTACAACTGCCTTTTCAGATACAACTTATTTGTAAGACTTTTAGTTTGATAAATATCACCTATTCTCTTCCAAAATTTATATGCAGTATTTTCATCTGAAACATTTAAGAGAACAACATGAGTAAGACATAATCTAATAGTTCCTCTTGCCTCTTAGCCCAATCCTCATCTGAAATAGTTGTAGGTGTCTTTGTCTGATTATTAATAGCTAACCACTAATCTCTTTCTTCAAGAAGATCTTCCATTTTTAATTTCCACATTTCATAGTTAGATCCATTGAAATTTTCAATATCTAAACATGAATTCATTGTAACAAAAATTATTTCCAAAAATCAGCAAATAATCAAAATTATAAAAGCTCCCACTAAGCCAATAAATCCTTCAATCTTTAAGAGAAAGACATCCCAATACTCTACCGAACCTCAGCTCTGATACCACATGTTGAAAATTGAGTTGTTTTAATAGTTTAATACCTTGTAAAACTTTAATATTGTTGATCTAAATATGTATTTCCTTTGTTACATATTCTTTGTGGGTGATTATCTGATTAATCCTTTTTACTGTTTGTAGAATATAGACAGAAGTTGATAGAAGAAGTAGACAGGATATTAGAAAGATTGCACAAGCATGTAACGTGGAGAAAACCATTTCGAGTAAAAACTCCACTAAGAAGTGATATATTATTCCAATCTTGAAGTAGATTACAATAGCTTCAATTCTTGCTTGAGAATGCCTCTTTTTCCTTCACCAAACTTATTCACAACCTGCAAATAAAACTTACAAAATTTCTCTACAACTTGCTTGAGATATATAGACTTTCTCCAACATTGTAAACTCCAAATGAGTTATACAAACAATGCTTAAGCCCTAACCCTTAAAGGTATGCCTATTTCATGCAAGTGGAGTTGTACCATGAAAACCAATGTCAAACCATCTACCTCTTCCATTTGGGCGTACCAAACTAAAGTTACAACTTAGTCTTCATCCTATAAATATCTTAAGGCTTTATCCGCAAAGTTGGCACCCAAAAGAGGGCACCGCTTAACTAGGCCTTCAAAAATATCTCAGCATGCAAAGGATTTAATTCCAAGAAGCCAATTTGGGCGCCCAAAATGGGTCCAAGATATTTCTTGTTAACTAAAACATTTCTCAACACCATTCATGCAAGAATGGTCATCTCCTATTAACTGAAGGTAGTTCATGTTATCTGTCATAAAACTCAAGTTATTAGCCATGCATTTCAAGTTAACTGAAGTCAACTAACATACAACTAAAACTAACGAAAGATAACTAAACTTGAACTGAACTGAACTGAACTGAATTGAATTGAACTGAACTTCAACTAAACTGAACTGAACTGAATTGAACTTCAACTAAACTAAACTGAACTGAACTTCAAACCCTATTTTATTGTTACTCAACATGCATAAAACAAAATCCCTATTTTTTAGGAACCTAGGATGCATTTATGAAGTATACTCAATTTACCACTCAATTAACTGAATTTAAGGTGAGTTTCACCTCCCATGTGTGTGCCCATGTGCTCCTATTTTGTAGAAGCCCATCCCAAGGCATCCCCACATGTTCCTAACATTTAGAATAACTTACAAATATCAATTAATATGATTATTTCAACAATTATTAATTCCTTCTTAATCCTAGTGTTGATAAACACGTTTCAGGAACTTAGGATATACATGAAATAACTAATGTTTTAGGATTGCAATTAAATGGCATCCTATTTCCAATAGTATGGAAGGTCAAGATCTAGAACATGGCATGTGGTATATTGTACTATAGGACCAGCTTGTATGGGAAGAAATATGGTGCCTTCAGAATTCCTCTATACATTATCATATGCCTTTATAGCAATGACTTGATTGTTTAAGTCAACTAAGGTGTATCCAACCTATTTTATAAATTTCAATGTACACAAATTAAGGGCAGAACCACTGTCTATCAAGACCCTTTTTACCTTATGGTGGGCAACAAGAACCTCTATATGGAGTGAACAATTATGATTTGGATTGATGGCGGGCATATCATTTTGACTAAAGCCCAACTAGTAAGGGGATGACAAGTGCCCCACTAGATCTTGAAATTTATTGGGGTCTATATCATTTGGTACTTGGGTGTCTTGTAAGGCCTTGTTAAGAATTTATTGATGTGCAAGAGAAGACTTGAGTAAATCCAAGATGGATATTTGGGTTGGTGTCTTTCCTAGGTGATCAAGAATATTATATTTTGAGCTTACATAAGTCGGTCAGGTCAACGTGGAAGGTCCAGGAACCGAAATAAGGGTGCGGCAAATGGTGACAACACATTGAGTATCCATACCTTTGACATGAATCATGGAGACACTAGGCTCCACTTCGGTAATGCACATACCTATGCCATCATAGTTATAGGGTACACTTTTGTAGCTAATATTGTTGGCATTGTTGTTTTGACCATTGGTGTTGTTGGTTGGAGGATTGGCATTAGACGTGTTGGCCCCTTGACTATGATTAGGGAAGGCATTCTAATATATTTGTAATTAAGCATTGGATGAAGATGTTTGATTGGTATCAACTTGTATGTCTCCACGATCTATAAGATCCTGTATGTATTTCTTAAGCCCCTTACACTTATTTAGGGAGTGGCCTATGATCTTATGGAATTCACAATGTTCATTCTCTTTGTACCAGGCTGGCTTCCGGGCAGATGGATCAAAAGGCTTAGTTAAAGGGTATGTGATTGGATAATTTGCTTGCAATAGCCTATTGAACACAACACTTAAGGGCTCTCCCAAGGCGGTGAAGGAACATTTATTATTACCTTGATTAGTGCCTTGATTATTTTGGTTAGACTGTTGCGAGGGATGAGACGTGGCTTGTGGCAAAGATATGATATTCGTCGATGATTGTTGTGAAGAAGTACGTTGAGACCATTGGGAGGTATTTGCTACCTGAACATGTTTGGTATCTATGACACCATCATTGATTGTATTCTTATTCTTGTTCCAATAGCAGGATTTGTCTCCAAGCTGTTTCTCTTTATCTGGATTATAAATTCGAACTTGTCCCTTGGTGATAAAGGCTCTCTTAATGATGGGACCTTTCTTAATAACCTCTGAAAATTTTGAGACGTAGTGAAGGTTAAGTTTATGTCTCATTTCAAGATGAGCTTAAGACACAAAAAAAGTTACAAAGTCCTTTTCACTGAGTTGGGACTTCATTCGACTAGCCAAGGTGTGCCACCTCTAGAGGTAATTAGCAAAGGTCTCACCCTCTCATTGTGCTTCTCTCAAAAGGTCTAGGGTATCAATGTCCTTCTCCAGGTTGAAGGAGAAGTGAGAGAAAAATCTTTCTGAAAGATCAGCGAAGGAAGCGATCGACCCTTTTGGAAGACCCATAAATCAATCAAGAGTCGACCACTAGACTTTTGGGGAATAATTATTGAAGATGATTCTTAAGATCCGTTAGCCCCTTGTATTTTTCAAACTTGGGTATTTCAAAATGCTTGGGGAAAGGGATGAGCAAAATTGATGGGTCGAATGGATAAGGGAAAATGTCTTCAAATTTGAAAGACTTTTTTGAGTTTCCTGCTTGCAAGTCTTTCAAAGTGACTTTTACTTCCTCTAACTCCTTGTTTATAGGTGTTGATGAAGACAAATCATATTGTTGGTAATATGTGGATGGGGTAGAAGCAATTTGGTCAAAAGATGGTGGAGCTGTGAATGACGCATTCGCTTGGTATGGATTCACATATGTAGGTTTCACTGACGGATTTGTGTAAGGTTACTGGTAGGATGCCTGATTTGATGGTAAGGAGAGGGACACCATTGTTGGTATGATGGCGGTGTTTGGTAGTATGACACAGTAGTAGATGATTGGTGTGACGATGATGTTTGGTATTATTGTGACACCTAATAGAGATTGGATTGGTAATTATGAGCAACGTTTTGTTGAGCCGCATGTGGATATTGTTGTGTAATAGGTCTCTACTGAAAAGGGGCTTATTGCGGCATTTGGTATGGCAGAGGACGTTGCTGGTAGAATGTGTTTTGCTGAGGGTAAAGATGTTGTGACACATGGCAGGGAATGGGAGGATTAGATTGTTGTGGTTGCCCCTTAAATTGTGATGAAGGTTGATGATGAGTTGGACGAGAGTAGTTTTGATGTTGTTGGAGGATTTGAGGTTGGGGAGTAGTTCAAGGTTGGTTGATGGGTGGATTTTGCTAAAGTATCTATTAGATTATTGATCCTGAGGGTTGATGAGGTGGTCTTAATAGATTACCTTGTGGGGGCTAAGAAAGTTGTTTTTGTGGTTGTGCCGATATGGAGATGTTTTGCTGAGAGAGTTGTTGTTGGATTAACTATGGCTGGATTGGGGTATATTGGATTGGTGGTCGTGACCCTTGTTGAGGGTTACCTTACGATGTATGCGATGATAGATCCCCACTTTGTGGGGGAGATTGAAGAGTTTGACTCAAAGAGGGGTCCATTCAGGTAGTGGCAGTAGTTGGGCGAAGGGATTCCCCCCAAGGTTACTGGGAATCTATTCGGATGAGATTGACAATGGGGCTTGAGTTTGAGGTGGTGGCTGAGGAGAATTTGGGGGCATACCAAAGGAAAAGGGGTCGTTCAGATCTGATGGTGCTCCCACAACCATGATTGGAACCCAGGGCTGTGACTCATGGTAAAGTACTGCATTGCCAAATCTTGGTTGGTACTAGTTGTCGATGGGTGGACCTCCAGGTACATAATCATTCCTTGGAAGGTTGTGTGATGCCTCTGGGTCATGAGGCACACAAATAATTATAGATGGTACCTAGACATACTTTGATATATCAAATCCTGATAGCGGTTTAATCCCTTTTCCTAGTAGGGCAGCGAGGATCTTGTCTCCATACTCATTGAGAAGATGATTAGTCATCTGAAGCTTGACAGGATTGTTAAGATATTCTTCCATTGTGACTTCGGGTTGGTTTACCATGCTTTCATAAACCAAAGGGGATGTGTTTTGGGTCTTGATGTTGGAATGCGATGAACCTCCGTTAGGATCTTGAGTCTTTTTATTGGGACTTGGGGGTTGTGGGGTTGAGCGCCTTGATTCTGTTGGTTGACCATAATCTTTTTTTCCTACGACCGAGTGGTAACAAGCATGTACAAAACGAGCCTTAGTGATGAACAAGGGATTGATCAACTGGATTATGTGAATGATTGATTGATCGAGTTGGATGCAAAATGAAGAACACAAGTTGGATGAAATCAAATAGGATTGATCAATGAGATGAAAGGATTGATTAGATCGATTAAATTGGACTGGATAGGATGATGATGTTGATGGGATTGGATTGATAAATGTTTTATCGATTCGATTTGGATTAGACTGGGTTACCACAACCGAGCCCAAACTTTGACTCTGAAACCTTGATTGAACGACTCAAGATGTTGATTGATTGAATAGAAGCACATATTACGACACCAAATCTACCTCAAGATAGAGATAGATTGATTGGGTCTAATATGATTTACTAACTTAAGATAGATGAAATCCCAAATAAGTACGTATAATGAGGATTAGGATCAAACAACTAAACCAACTTGGATAAGATTTCCATAATGGAGTTTAAGAGATTCAGATTACTAAACCGATGGTGGTTATATGATCAAGGGATGATATTGGATGATGAGAATGATGATAATGAAAGGGTGAATGGTCATGGTTTGTTTATCTAGGAATATTAGATCACACCAGAATATAAGTGGTGCACGAAACAAACTTAGATTTGCTAAAAATAACATAGAATGTTGTTAATCTGTTGAAGCGCAAAAAAATGCCTAATTGAGCAGACTCGCCCAATCAGACCAGGTAGGATCACCCTTCTTAGCAGAATCGTTCCTTTTAGCAGAATTGGTCAACCGCGACAAGCGAAATCACCCCTCTGAGTAGAATTGCCCAATCAAGCAAGATTGGTCAACCTGATGTTGTAGAAT
Source organism: Sequoiadendron giganteum (assembly GCA_007115665.2). Taxonomy (NCBI): domain Eukaryota; kingdom Viridiplantae; phylum Streptophyta; class Pinopsida; order Cupressales; family Cupressaceae; genus Sequoiadendron; species Sequoiadendron giganteum. The sequence continues at coordinate 616,896,580 of CM021104.1, forward strand.
TGCCCCTCTAGGCAAAATCACCCAAATAGGCAGAATTGGTGAACCATGAAGGGCAGATTTTCCCAAACAAGCAAGTTTGGTCAATCGAATGCTACAAAATTGCCCCTTTAGGAAAAATCACCCAAACAGGTAGAATTGGTCAACCATGAAGGGAAAATTTGCCCAAATAGGTAGGTTTGGTCAACTGGAGGCTGCAAAATCACCCAAACAGGCAGAATTGGTCAACCATGAAGGGCATATACACCCAAATAGGCAAAATTGGTCAAATGTGAAGGTTGCAGAATCGCCCAAATAGGTAGAATTGGTTAACCGTGAAGGGAAAACTCACCCAAACTAGCAAGATTGGTCAAACGTGAAGGCTGCATAATCACCCTCCAGGCAAAATCGCCCAAACAGGCAGAATTTTTCAACCGTGAAGGGCAGACTCGCCCAAACTAGCAAGATTGGTTAAATAGGGGCTATAGAATCACCCCTATAAAAGGCCCACTACAACAAAGGACCAAACTAAAGGACACCAATAACAAACAAATGGAAGAATTGACTCAAACGCAAGCACTAATATATAACAAAAAAGACAATCAAAGCAACACAGTCCTAAAATTAGTAAAGTGGGTTTGCAAACTTAATGTAGGGTCACCACTTAAGGCGGGCAACCCAAGGTTAATACTCTATGATACTAGGGTGGTTCTTTGGATCACCTTTTCTCGTGAAGGTGGATAGCTAGCGTTCCAATGGCACAGGGCCGTCAACGGATGCCATGGGCTCGCCTTCATGCTCTCACTTGAGGACTGTCAGATTCCACCACGAGAATTTCTATCTCAACTTAAGGGAATACGTGGTGAGTAACTTCAAGGTACGATTTGCATCCCTTGCACTATAATACGTCGTGACCAAAACACGAGTCTTTATCTAGGTTGTACAAGGCTATCTCATGAGTCCCCGATATACACACGGTATGTGGGGCACAATCATGAACACCAACCCATCTACAAACGTGAGTCAGGAGCCCCAATGAGGTACTGAAAATTCATACCAACTCTTCACATCTTATCTAGGTATCACCCTAGCTTCAATGTTCTGCCAAACACAACATGATTAGATTGAGGTATAAATTTCACTCTCCCCCCTTTATATACCATGTCGGTAACACATGGTTGGGATAGTCCCCCGAGTTATGAAATCCCAAGCAGGTCCCGCTAAAGGAAGAAGATAGTAGACATCTTGACTGGTCCCCAGGCTCGCATGAAGCATAAGTAGAGAGCTTTGACGCACTAGGACCTTCTAGGTGGACTCGACTAGACAAGAGTGAGCTGTGATTTCTCGTCACCCAAGATTTCTAAGAGGTGCAAGGGGAGAGGATACGTCAACAACTCCCTCACAACCACAACAAACAATTATATATTGACCCCCCTAGTTAAACTATGTGTGTCTAACTAGTATGAAAAATAACAAATAACTAACTATCGTTCTTTGACCGTTCATCCTATAGGAAAGTGTCAGTAGTCTTGTGTCACTGGTCTTGGCCAAACAAGGGACAACTGCACCAAATGTTAGTGAAATCAAACACACTCACCCATAATACGAGTTAACAGATTAGTACCCGAAACTGAAAGCAAAAATGCCAAAAATAGTAACAAATGGGTCTCTGGTTTTACCTCGGATTCACCTCTGTATTCAATAGATTCACCTTTTTACAAATTCGCCCCTGTGCAGGGGGCAGATTCACCTTTCTACAAATTCACCCTTTTGTAGATTCGCCCTTTTGCAAATTTGCCCCTGTATGGGAGGCAGATTCTCCCATTTGCATGTTTGCCCCTGTACAGGGGGTAGGGTCGCCCTTCCACGCAGGTTCACCCCTGTGCAGGGGGTAGATTTGCGTTTCTATTAGATTTGTCCTTGTAAGTCAAGCGAATTTGCCCTTGTATACAGTTCTACCTTTGTAATCAAAATTTGGACCTACAAAAAGGCAAACAAAAAAGGACGTGAAAGAAATGACCCTTGACGTGGGTCCCACTGGGTGTGCCATAAATGTGCATTGTAAAATCTACTTAATCCAAAGTGCAAAATACAAAGAGAATGGAAGGAAGTAAAAATCACAACACCACCTCAGATAGGGCTTTCGTTGAACTTGAACACACGTAGAAAATGAAAGATATCAGTTTGCTCAAGTTGATCCTTTGGTTGGCCCTATGGATTGTTCGGTTGTGTGCGCTCCTTCAATGGTAATGGCACAAAAGTGTATGCAAAATGATGTGGATGAGATGAGGATTACAATGGACAATGTGGGTACGTGGATAGATGAATCAAATTGATGCAAAATGAGCTAAAAGATGTCAACAATGGTGGATGCAAGTGTGAGTTCTTGAATTACTTGAAAATGCAAAAATGTTGAGTGAATGAATGGGTGATTGATGCCAACTAAGAGCCAAATCCTCTAATTTTAGGGGACTGGCCTCTAAGCAACAAAGGTTCAAGATGAAGCCACCTTGGATAAGATCAAGGGCTTGGGTGCATTGTGCACTCACAAGCCTTCTCCTTGTGACATGTGGAAAATGATATGGCAAGAAGGACATGAGGTGAAATTACTTTCATAGTACTTAGGGATTGGACAAGATCTCCTCATAAAAGGGACCCTTGTCCTTGTGTGGGTGAAATGACTTTTAAGGAATTAAAAATTCCTTGAAAGCCCTTGGAAGAATAAAAGTGAATTAAAAATTCACCTTGGGAATGGGATGCCTTCTCCAAAAAGTGAAGAATTTAATGAAAGGGTTGACTTGTGAAATGCCATAGGGATTAGATAGGCCTAATTAAGTGATTAAGCTGTGCAAACAAAGGATTAGGTGATAAGAAGAAGATTAAGGCAAGTGGGGTATGATGGGGGATGTGGCATTAATCCCAATTAAGGGTGTACACATCCATAATTATAGATTAATTAGATTAATCCAAATTAGGAGTAGATTATGGAGGATGGGACTAGGAGAGAGAAAATCATGAATTTAAAATTGATTTAAATGCATAAAGGTTAAATGACTAAATTAAGTAAATGAGAACATTTATTTAAGTAAATGAGAACATTTATTTAAGTAAATGAGAACATTTATTTAATTTAGAGAGGAAAAGACTAGTGATAAGATATTTAATTTATTGAGTTAAATACCTTAGGGATGTTAGGGAAAAGGGGAAATATTAAACAAATAAATAATTTGATTAATATCAACGAAGAAGTCAAAAGGGATAAATTTAACCAAATGTAATCGGTCAAATTTAGGTGTCTACAATATCAATAATGAATTTGATGATGAATTATTTACTACGAAGAAGTGGAAATAAGATGCTAATGACAAGGTCACTTTTATGGATAATGAATTGACAACCATAAAGGACAAGCTTGAGCATGTTGTGTATATCAATAAATACATAATTAAAAAGAGTATGACTGATATTAAAATTCTCATTAATAAGCTTACTTGGAAATCCATGAGAGTCACTTATTTTAGGAGTTTGACAAAGTTGCTACAGGGTCCATAAAAGTGGACATGTTGGGTCTAACACCAGAATAGAGTTGGTAAGAAGAAATCCCTTGAAGAAGAGAAGAAAAACTTTATAGGGTTTGTCAAATTGTGTGCTAATTTATACTAATAGGAGCTAAATGTAGCTAAAATATTGAAAGTATTTATAATTAGGGCTTCAAATTATCTTTCTTGTGCTCTTGTGTTCTATTTTCTTTACCTTGTTGGGTCTTTTCTATTGGGTTTCAATATTGTGATTTTTTTGTGTTTTGGTTGATCTTTAGCTATTAATTAGTCTATTGCAAAGGGTTTTAGGCCCCCTTCAAATATCATTTCACCTCTAATAAAAAAACCACTTACGATTTCCACCTCTCCATATTAACTCCATAATCATAAAATTCATGATCAAACCCGAGCCATCCATTTTTCTCTAAATTTTTGTAAATTTATTTTCTTATGGAAATCCTTTCATCCATCAATATTCAATATAAACTAATGTTGTGTTAAAACCCACATATCTTTGAGATCATGAGAATATCCTTTTGATGCTCAAATAGAGTTTTGTATGGAGTTAGAATAACATTTTAAAATTTATTAATTTTTATGCTATTGTTTCATTCTAATTTTTAATATGGATTATTTTACTATAAATGAATAATTCTAGAGGGAAACTCCTCTATAGATGAAAACATTCAAAGATACAAAATACACCTCTAAGGTCTTTAATTCTATGGAATAATCGTCCCAAACCTTTCTTGCTTGAATCTACCCCATTACAATCTCATCCAAATGCATTAAACTTAATATATTACAATTTGACATAGACCAACTTCATTTGATGCCTTATAATGTCCCCACCAAATATGCCTCTTGCATTACTCGATTAGTGTATTTGTTAATGATTCTAATACTAATCGACTCTAGTTTGATTAATTGTATACGTGCTAAAATACTAACATTTACAATTTTATTTATAATCAAGATATACTATATCTTTTATTAAAATTTAATAAACCTAGATTATGATAACTATTATAATAAGAATCAACTTGATCATGTAAATAAGGATTATTTAACTAGTTATAATCATAATTTTCAACCAACGGGGTCTAATAAAAATGTTAAAAATATTATGTTTTTATGATGCTAACATCTATATTTGGATTGTAATATTGTTTTATGTTTTACATATGACACTATGATTCCATTTGAGTTAATGTCTAGATTTTTAAATTGATTCAAGATGGGTGAAATGTTTAATGAAGGGGTAATTGAGTTGACCAAGTAGAGGTGGTTTGATAATTTATAGAGTTATCAACTAGAAACTAGAGGAAGTTTCCATATAAGTGTCCAAATTTAGATAGCACAAAAATAATAAGGGATCGATGAATTTGATAGTCTCATGAATCATCTAAGATTATTAATTAAAAATAAATCCATGAATATTAACAGTTGGAAAATCATGAAGGGAAGGAATCAACAATTCTATCAAATATTAAAGAAAATCATATTTGAAGAACTAAAAATAAACTTAAGAACATGAGAAAAATCTAAGAATGAAATCTAGAAAAAAAAGTGTTTGTGATAAGGAGTGGATACAATAACCATTTGATGTTAAATGAAAAAATAATCAAGTTAAATCCCAAGGGAGAGAGAATACCTCTTACAAAATCCAAAGAAGTGGAATTATCATAGAAAGGATAGGGAATTCCAAATCAAAATTAATACAACTTAGATCTTTAGAGAAAAGGAGCGTTTGGGGGGAGTAATATAAATAATAGATATTGATAAAATAATAGAATAAAAGAAATTGATATCATGTAAACCAAATGGATATTGATAAAATAATAGAAAAGAAAGAGGAAGATAGAAGTGGAACTTGTGAATCAAAGCCAATAACATAATTTGGGTGAGGAAATTGAATCATATTTAAAACCACGTGTCACTCTATATCCAAGGTAATCATTGTTGAATTTGTTTTCATTGTTTTATGGTATAGTATTTCTAAGATATTGTAAATAGTTTAAATCTCCCTTTCCTACCTTTGTGTTTGAGCACCATGTGAGTTTATGTATATACTTATATGAATGAAAGTAAAAGGGAAAAATTTATCTCAAGGAATATTGTGGCATGAGGCATGCATGAACTATAAAAGGGGACCTCTTTTCTTAAGACACTCTATGACATGAGATTTTATATTTATATAGCATGTTGGTTGGTTACAAGGTGAAAATATAGTAAATTAATTTTACTTTTTTCTCTTTCTTATCTTCGTCTTACTGTGTGTGAATTTATATGTATATGTGAGGATGAAAGTAAAAGGGATAAATTTAACTTTAACACATTATTTGGTAATGGAAAATTGAATAGAATTTATATTTTTAGAGTAATAAACACATAATAAAATTAAAATTTATATAGAGTTTTACAATGAATTGTCCAAACTTCCCCAAATTATCCCAAAATACCTATAAGAAACTAACTTTAATCTAAATAAATATTTTAATACCAACATAAGTCACCAAGGTGGCTGTATTCAAACATAAACCTTAATTTTTTAACACACCCTTAAAGTTTACGCTACACACAATAAAACATGTTGATTGGAAAAACACAAATACATATTCTTACAAGCTTTAGAAAAATATTGAACTAAGTGAAAATCCATCATGCTACCTTGTAACCCTTCGAAGGGTGTATCTCTTTATCTAAATTCGCAAGTATTTGTATTATTGCCTCCTCAAACTCAAAAATAATAAATCTCTTGAATTATTGGACAACAATCCATGTCAAGGTGCATCCATAGTGCTACAAAAAGTTATCTCATGACCCTCAAAAGGGTATAACTCCCAAGATCCACAAACTCCCAATCTATCTAGGCAAACATCCATGTTGAGTTTACACAAGATCCCTCCTATATTCAAAAAGAAAACTTCATAATATATGCATTCTTCAATATTGCCAACATCAAGAAAGAAAACAAAAACATAAGCTTCTAATACAAAGAACACCATCATTGAGTGAGAAGGAGGCTCAAGAGAATGAAACTCCTCTAGCCTCTACTACCTATAACCTCTACTTTGTCATCTTTATATTTTATGCATATAATATATCACACGAGTTATAAAAGACATTGTAAAGTATAGCATGGATGGTGAGAGTACAAGCACTATATGTTGGTAGGTTTAAAAGAAAAAAATAATAGATCTATATTTCAACAAATAAGACGCCTATTTAAGGGGAGACCCTTTGGTGAAATGGTGGGGCTTCTTGCCTTTAGAGCCAACAACCAAGGTTCAAACCTCGCAGGGTTGTTCTCTACTACGTCAACAATGGAGTTTATTAACCCTAGTGTTAAAGGGAGGCTCCTTGGTGAACTGGTGGGGCTTCTTGCCTATAGTGTCAACAACCAAGGCCCAAAATTTAATATATTTTTAAAACTAGTCCTACAAATATAGCCCAAGGTGGGGATTCTCCTCAAAGGAAAATGGCGAAAACCAACGAGGTGGCAAAAAATAGCGAGGTGGCAAAAATCAGTGAGGTAGCGCAAATCGAAGATCGCGAGACAAAGAAGGGTGAGGAGTAGAAAAACAAAGAATATAAGTTGTGGTAGGAGAAGAAGCAGCGACATGACATGCCTAAGGTGGGCAATGGCCAACATTGGAAACCGACACCAGAAGCAGAGACAAGAAGTAAGGAAAAATGGAGTAAAGAATTGGAGTGAACAATTCCCTTTGAGGAATTTAGGGAGAAAATCAACAAGGGTTGGACGACGAATGGAAGATCAAATTGGAACTCAGAACCAAAAATGCATAGGCCTCAATGGGTGATGGAGAACGATATATAGGTGGATAAATGCCACCCTTACTACCAACCTCGGAACCAGGTAGAAGTCGAGCACAGGTGAAGGAGAAATTAGGCTTGGTAGGGACAAGGGCCTCCATGGGTGAGACCTAACCGCTTTACGAATGGATGATGGGAAGGAAATCAGGGATTCAACAGCAAAGGGAGGCAAAATTTCAAAAAATTGAATGGGTGGTTTGGGGAAAAGGCAAGAGTGGAAAGAGACTTGACCAAAAATTGGTGCCAAATGAATCAGAATAAGGCCCCAATATCCAATTCAGACAAGGACATTGGATCAACAAACCCGGGCGAAGCGAATAAAGGTAAATCCACACCAACTCCTATACCCTATCTATGTGTTAATAATGAAGCTCTCAAGAATATGTGTTAATAATGAAGCTCTCAAGAATATTCGTGAATCACTACAAAAGATAGGAATGTTTGTCAAATGGGGGGGAGAAGGCCATAAAAATGAGAGAATCATGGATGATTGGTGTAAGGTAACCTGGGGGGAGGTGCTAATAGTAAAAGCCTTGGAAAAAAATTGGTTCTTGATTAAATTCCTAGACCAAGAGAGGAGGAATAAGGCCTTGATAACATGGCCTTATTACTTGGATGGTGCCCAAGTACATCCCATAGAATGGAGATTGAATTCTGATCCACGAAAAACATGGACTGAGGAGAGTGTGGTTTGGTGGAGGCTATACAATTTACCCTCAAAGTATTGGATAGATGAAACCCTAAAGGAGATAGTTAGGCAGATAGGTAATCTACAAAGTATAGATGACATCCAAGAGGATATGCAAAAAGGATCCTACTTTCAAATTTGTGTATCAAAATCTCAGGGTTTAGAGTTGCCAAAGGTGGTAGATCTCATCTCTGAGGAGGGATCATGGAGATAATAAGTGAATAGGTAAGATAGCCTACAAATCTTCCCTAAATGCAAATCATTGGAGCATGATAAGAAGGAATGCACAAAAAAGGGGGAGGCCAACAACACCATTGCAACTAAGCAATATGAGGAGTTGGAAAAACTGAAGAAATTCATATTGGAGATGAGGCCATCAATTGAGTTTTGGTAAAAAGAATCGGTGGAGTCAATAAAAGCAATATGAGGAGGTGGAGTTGGGAGGGAGGAACTCATCGGATGCACAGGAAGAAGGGAATCAAACAACCGTCTGGCCAGTTCAATACGAACAACGAATCTGCCCAGGAATCAATCCACAACTCGAAGAACGCTTTCCTCATCTCACAGACATTAGGATTGAGAACCAGCTGGTGGAAATAATGGAAAGGGGCAAGATTAGTCAGAGGATGGAAACCCTAGAGGCATTAGACATGAAGGCACTCACTAGTTACAAGGATTCAGAAGAAGGATTGGAGGAAGGACAAGATCAGGGCAGTATGGAATCAGAGTCAGATTGTGATGAAAGATTTGAAGAGTATCAGGAGGGCATAATGGCTGAGAGAGGAATCAAATAAATCCCCTCGGTAAGGAAAACACAAAGGATCAAATCAACCAATCAAAGAGGCTGCAAACCCAATAAAGAAAAACTAAAAATGGCAAGCTTAGCCAAAGGCCAAACAATCCTTATAAATGGGAAGGAACTCCCCCTTCCCAGAGAACCATGAGAATCATAAGTTGGAACGTTAGGGGCCTGAACGCCCCTAGCAAATGGTGCCACTTCAGACGTCAAATAGATAGTAGTAAGCTAGATATTATATTAATACAGGAGACAAAATGGAGTAAGGAGGAACATGAAAGGAGATTGAAGTGTTGGAAAGGGTGGGAAGGGAGTTTTAAAGAATCAATAGGGGCATCTGGGGGACTAGGGATAATATGGAACCCGAACTCGGTATGTTGTAATCTCACGGAGGTAAATTAGAACTGGTTGTCAGTCTCAGTACGACTCTATCAAGATAATTTAGAATTCAAGTTAATCAATGTATACAGACCTATAGCCCTAGTAGACAAAAGGAATCTCTGGGCAGAAATCTCCACCTTCTCGAGTCAGTTAAAATATGAAAAAATCATAATCGGTGGGGATTTCAATGCCACTCTAAACAATTCAGAGAAGTAGGGTGGAATGCAAAACCTGATAAGATCTCAAATAGAATTCCAAGACTTCATAGATAAGAATATGCTACGGGAGATACCTACTAAAAATGGAATATACACCTAGACCAATAGAAGAATCAGGCACATTGGAATAGCAAAAAAATTAGATAGATTCCTGGTGGTAGGGGAATGGAATCAAGGAGAGAACCTGATAGATTCCTCAATTTTTCCTTGGAGTGGCTCAGATCATTTTCCAATTCAACTTGAACTCCAACCAGATATTTTCAAAGGTGGATCGCCCTTCAGATTTGAAAAAATGTGGATGAGGGACCCAAGCCTTTTAAACAAATATTGGTTTGGTGGAAAGAAGTCTGGATTGGTCATCACTCACACCTTTTCTCCTTCTAGAAGAAAATTTCCCACGTCAAAGCAAAACTATGAGTATGGAATAAGAAGAATTCAATTTTTTTTTTGAAGAAAGTGACAAGATAGAAAGTGAATTCAAAACCTTAAATGAGAAAATAATTGAGAAGGGTATGGGGCAGGAAGAATATCTTAAGAAAAAATAACTGTTAGGCACCCAATCTGAGAATTTGGCAAGAATGGAATGCTACTGGAAGCAGAAATCCAGGGAACTGTGGCTCCAAGAAGGTGATAGGAATACTAGTTCTTCCACAATTCAACCATGGTCAAAAGAAATTCGAACAGGATAACAGAGTTGGTCAAAGAAGATGGGTCTCTCGCCAGAACTACAAATGAAATCAATTAGGAGGTCGTTAATAACTGAGTCCTTGTTTAAGAAAGAAGCTCAAGTGGACGAAAGACCAAGGGAGGATTTCATCAGTGGAATCTCGAAGTTCATCTCAAAGGCAGAGAAAGAAGAAGTCACCAAACACATTAGTTTGAAAGAAGTCAAGAAAGCAACATTCCAACTTGGAGCAGACAAGTCCCCAGACCCGAATGGCTTCCCGACCTTTTTTTACCAAGCATACTGGGAAATAATTAAGGAAGACCTAGTCAAAGTAGCAGAAGAATCAAGAAGGAAAACTGCAATGCTAGGGGCAATCAATCATACCTTCATCACACTCATTCCTAAAAAGGAAGAGGCAATTTGCATGGGGGATTACAGGCCAATTTACCTTTGTAATACAATCTATAATATAATCACCAAGGTTATCGCCAATAGGCTCAAATTGGTAATCGAAAAAATCATTTTAGAAGAGAAATGTGGTTTTATCCCGAGCAGGTCAATTGTGGAAGGTATAATAGTGACGCATGAGACAATCCACACGACAAGGAAGTTAAGATTGCCAAGCATGATCCTAAAACTAGACATCCTAAAGGCATATGATCAGGTGGATAGACAATTTTTGTTGGATATGTTACTAGGATTTGGGTTTGATAGGAAGATAGTGGAATGGATTAAAAGTTGCATAATTGACCCAAGATTCTCAATCCTAATAAATGGAGTCGCCCAGGGACTCATTGATTCTTCCCAGGGGATAAGGCAAGGTGAACCATTATCCCCATTCCTCTTTATCATAATGGCAGAAGCCTTAGGCAGAAAAATTGGGCAATGCAGGAGGGAAGGTTCATGGAAAGGAATCGAGGCAGCCCCAGGGGTGGGAGCAAGTACCCACCAACAATTTGTGGATCACACCATCCTTTTCAACTTAGCCACAATAGTGGAAGCAAGGAAGATCGAGGAGGTTTTTAACAATTATAGTATGGCTTCTAGTCAGGGCATCAATTGGAGAAAAACAAAAGTCTTCTTCCTCAATACCCAACCTAGCCTACAATGAGACTTTGCAAGGATATTGGGTATTAGACCAGCTTGCCTCCCTAGGAGATTTTTAGGGATGCCTTTATTCATCGGGGCTAACCGCATCACCTTTTGGGATAGAATTGTAGGAAACTACAAAAAGAAGATGGAACTATGGAAATGAAAATGGTTAACTTCAATAGGCATGTTACTCTTCGTGAAAAACATTTTGGCAGCTATCCCAATATATTCAATGTCTTGTTTAAAAATTCTTGATGGCATAGTGGATTAGCTCAATCAAATAATGAGGAAATTCTTTTGGAATGTACCGGATGATTCAAATAGGGTTCCCTTTCTGGCATGGGACAAGATATGAAAACCACAGGCCTTGGGTGGGGAAGTGTGGTGAGCACAACTGGCTCCCTCTCAAACCCTTGTTGTTTTTGTTAATCTTTTGTGTTTTTAAGTTTTTTAGAGAATGTTTCTAAAGAGAAATGGAAGGGGAAACAACATATAAAATCTCATATAACAAGAAAGTGAGCTAATAATGATCAAGTGTAAATACAAAGAGTATTAAATAACCTTAACAATAAGATCACAAATGATAAACATACCTGTAAGCCTCCAGATTATTTAATTAAGAAATTATCCAAGCTTGTCAGTCGAAAATGGTGAAAACTGGCAAAATAGGATGTCGGAGCTATAGATATGACTTCTCCCCAACAAAAATTGGATGCAAGCAGTTTTTAAGGGTGGACGCCAAGAAAGGGCCACTGAAAGATGCAAGAAAGAAGGCGATTCAACAAGAAGCTTCACATGCCTAACCTATAGTAACATGTTTTCCAAGGCTAGAAAAGTACGACCAAACAAGAAACTAGCAAATAACACTGCAAACTATAGAAGAACCTGAAGGAGATGTCTCTAATGAAGAATCCCTCTTCTTTATTGTAAATTGAAAGAACCTGTACATAAAATCCTGTTCAAAACACTGTAGAACTCTTGAAGTGAAGCTCCCATGGTTGAAATCATTCAACTGATCTTTCACAGTCTCGCAATCACCAATCTATGAAGAATTGTCACTCTCTAGAGATGAAATTCCTTGAAACCCTTGTCTCAGAGAAATCATGTATTTAGCCAAAGCCAAAGAAAATGTCAAATAGTCAATAATAGAGTTCAAATTTTCCTTTGGATGTCTTATATGATCAAAAAGGCACGCATCCCCAAAAGTGATGCCATCCTCACTTTAAAATACATTTTCAAATGTATTTTAAACTTTCAATAGTTTAATGATTAAATATTGGGTGCCCTTTTCAATAAAGTGTTTTAATTTTTCACTTAAATAAATTTAAGTGATACTTTATTATAAAATCAAGTTGACTTTATAATATTCCATTAAATAAAGTAAAACACTTGAATACATTGGAAAATTAATATCTCCCTCATAACTCAACATATTGATGTGCCATTAGAAGCTATCAATCATGATACTACCAAGGCCTACTGTGAGCCAATCACTGAACTCAAGGAATGGAAATGACAAAACCCACTAGATAAGGCCACTGGCTCTCTAACCCAAAACTATTAGCCTACAAGGGTCCACGAGATAGGCTAACTCCACTGCTCCTGAGACTAACTAAAGCGGGGACATCACAGTCTACCCTCCCCGAATTTGCTTGTCCACAAGCAAACTCAAAGTTGGATGTTGTAGAATATTGTCACCCTCTCAAGTAGCATCCTCTACCGGTAAATCTTTCCACTTCACCAGATATTCCTTGATAACCCACCTCCAAAGATGATGCTCTCTGGAGTCCAGAATGGCCTCAAGTATCAAAATCAACTTCCCCTCATCATCTAGGGGTGGTAAATCTATAAAAGGAACCACCTGTTGTCTTAACGCCTTCTTGAGGCATGACACATGGAACACATTGTGAACCTTATTGTTCACTGGTAGATCCAACTCATAAGACACTTCACTGACACGTCTAACAACCCTGAAAGGTCCATAGTATCGTGGCTTGAGTTTCTCAATGCCCTTCTTACGAAGGGTGGATTTCCTATAAGGCTGTAGCATCAGATACACCAAATCATCAATCTCAAAAGACCGTTCCACTCTCCATTGATCACCATATTATTTTTGCTGATTTTGAGCTTTTTGAATGTTCTCTCTGAGTGCTCTCATAATGTCTTGGTTCTCCTGTAAAAGATCCTCGACACTAGGTACTCTGCTATCACACAACAACAAATCCAGGAAACTTGAAGCATCACATCCATACAACGCTTGGTAAGGTTTCATCTGAATACTCATGTGATGAGTGGTATTGTAGCAATACTCAAAAAGGTATAACCACTTCACCCATGCCTTTTGCTGCCCTGAGCTATAATTTCTCAAGTATCCTTCCACCCATTTGTTTCCTATCTCAGTCTGCCCATCTGTTTATGGGTGGTAGTTGTTGCTCAGAGTGAGTTTTTCTCGCAAATCTTGAATAAATCTTGCCAGAAGTTACTCAAAAACCTATTATCTCTGTCACTGACTATGCTTTGGGGCAAACCGTGCAACCTGAATACCTCTCGATTTTTTTTTTTGCCACCTGTGTAGCTGTGTAAGTAGTACTGATTGAGAAGAAAGGAGCATACTTCATCAATCTATCTACTACCACAAAAATGTTGTCTTTCCCTTGGGATTTCGGCAAGCCCATAATGAAGTCCATAGATAAGCATTGCCACTTCCCCTCCAGAATGGGAAGTGGCTGAAGTAAACCTATAGGGTATGTATGTTCTTGCTTTTTCTGCTGACAAACAAGACATTCCCTGACATACTGAAGAACAAAAGACTTGAGACCTTTCCAAGAAAATCTCTCTTGTACCTACCTATAGGTCTTAAAGTAACCAAGATTTCCTACCATAGGTGAATCATGAAAGGATCTCATCACTTTGTCCCTCATCTCAGAACCTGGGACTAGAAATATCCTTCCTTTGTAAATGATAATATCATTTACAAGAGAGTATCTACTATCATGTACTGTCCCCTCCACTATGCCAGAAGCCCACAAATTCCTGGCATATTCTGCAACAATCATATGATTCCAATCCTCTGAAATCTCAGTCATAGAGCTCAAGTGTGGGTAGCGAGATAATGCGTCGGCAACTATATTTTGCGTACCTTTGACATAGGAGATGTCAAAATCATAAGACTAAAGTTTGCTAACCCATTTCTATTGTCTCTCATTCAAGTCTCGTTGTCCTAGGAAATGTTTCAGACTGTTATGATCGGTTTTAACACAAAATTTACTACCAACGAAATATTTGCTGAACTTGGTCATTGCATGATGGCCAACATCTCCTTATCGTAGATGTTGAAACTCCTCTCAGGACCTCTCTGCTTCCTTCTCTCAAAAGCTATAGGGTGTCGATCCCGCATAATGTCTGCACCAAGACCCTCACCACTAGCATCATAGTGTAGCTCAAACGACTTGGTGAAATTTGGCAATGCTAATACTTGACATGTAGTCAAGAGAATTTTAAACTTCTCAAAGCACACCTGTGCTAAAGGTGTCCACATAAAGGCTCCCTTCTTTGTCAAATCTATTAGTGGCACAACATGTCATGAGAATCCACTAACGAATCGATGGTAGAAGGCGAATTATCCTACAAACACCCTGAGTTGTGTCAACATCTCAAGTGTAGGCCAATCAATGATAACACAAACTTTTTTTGGATCCATACTAACTCCCTCTCTGCTGATGATGTGACCTAGGTACAAAATTTTTGCCAAGCCCAAAGCACACTTGGATTCCTTGGCATACAAGGACTCCCTATCAAGTATACTCAATACTGCATCAAGGTGGGCTATGTGTTCCTTCCAAGACCTGTTGTAAACCAGTATGTTGTCGAAGAACACTAAAAAAAATTTCCTCAAGTGAGGATAGAAAACCCTGTTCATCATGGAATGAAAAGTGGCTGGAGTGTTGGTTAAACCGAATGGCATAACCAAGAATTCATAATGTCCATAGTTACATTTGAAAGTAGTTTTCTCAATATCATCCTCTCAGACTCCAATTTGATGGTACCCTGTCCTCAAATCAATCTTCGAGAAATAGCAAGCTCCATGTAGCTCATCTATTAACTCGTCAATCCATGGTATGGGATACCTATTTTGATAGTATTTCTATTCAACATCCTGTAGTCGATACACATTCTGAGTGTTCCATCCTTTTTCTTCACCAAAACAACTGATGAAGCAAAGGGAGACTTACTCGGCTTGATGTGCCCCATGGCTAAAAGTTATTTGATAGTCTTTTCAATTTCATCTTTTAAACGCTTGGGGTGCCGATAAGGAGTGATCATGATAGGTTTTCTAACCTCCTCCAACTCTATAATATGCTCAATACCTCTATTAGGAGGTCTACCTGGTGGTATAACACTAAAACCCTTCACATGCTTGACTCAGAGTGCTTGAACATCTGGATGATAAGGAGATCCTTGCTTCTCCTTTTGTGAAGGCATTATCTTGCATTCAGCTGCCCAATTCACCATGTCGTGTTGAATCGATCTTTCCATTCTTCTAAGTGAAATTTCTTTTACATTGTTGTCCTTGATGGCTTCGAGAACATGATTTGTGCCATAAACTTTAAATTTCATCTCCATGTCTCGTAAATCAAGTGTGAACTCTCTTATCGCATGAAGACACTTCATGCCAAGAACTACATTTGTACCTCCCATGTTCACAACATATAAATCTACCTTAAACTCAAAATTGTTGAGTTTCATTGGTAGATCCGAAATCATCCTCTCACAATTGAGAGTGTACCCATCTGCAACCTTCACTCTAATGCCTTCAAACTGTTGAGTTTGAATGCCTCTTTTCTCCACCAAACGTGAATTAATAAAATTATGGGCTGCACCTATATCTAGAAGAGATATGACTCTTTGACCAGCTAGTATCCTCGAAGTCTAAAAGAACCTTCTCTCGGCATATTGGACATATGAGCTTCCTAAAGCTCAACTTCAACCTCCTTTTCTGCCTCATTTTATGATTTCTCCTCGTCTGTATCATAAATTGTAGCTTACTGGTCTAAAAAATCAATCATCTCTTCTCCCTCCAAGAACCACTCCATATGCCTATTTTGTACTTTAGGCTTGAGGGGGTAGTCATGGTTGATGTCATATGGGCCCTTGCAATAAAAGCAAAGATTCTTCCTACGTAGATTGTTAATTGTTTCACGATCAAATGGTGCTGCAATTTTTTTCTTCTGATCAGTATTTTCAAACTTCTTTGGATCAAATTTATTATCATTGTAGGAAGTGGATGGTTTTGAGCCAAATTGTTTTTGAGGTGCTATAAGCTCCATACTGCGAGCCTTCCTCATGGCCTCCTGTAAGGTAGGTGGATCGAAAGATTTGATCCAACCTTTCATGGGCTCAAATAAACCCTCCATGAATAGTATAATCAACCTCCTCTCTGATATGCCTGAAACCATAACTAAGAGTCTTTGAAACTCTCCAATATATGAATCTAAACTTCTCGACTATCTTAATTGTGCCAAGTCTCTAAAGTATAGTTTGGGATCACGTTTGTCAAACCTCTCTACCAATATATCAGTAAACTCTCGGTAAGAAGTAATTCTATCACGATGAAGAGTTACCATGCCATGGATCCACCAGTCATGTGCAACGCCATCAAAGTGGAGAGCTGCAAATTTTATGGCATCCTCTTCTAGCATAGGCCACAATGTAAGGAAGGTATCCAATTTTCTCACCCAAGCTCGTGCTGTAACTCTACCACCGCCATCAAAGTTAGCTAAAGTAAGTTTGTTGGTAGCCTACCTTAGATCATTATACCTGTGTTTAGGCCTCCCGTCGATCCTGTTTCTGGTATGTTCTCTAATCTGGCTCATGAATCGATCAAATTTAAGGTGATCCTTAACTCGTGGAGGCAATGCATCCCTTTCATCATACATAGTCATGATGTTATCTGCAAAGTTCACTTCACCACCTTCTTCGACCTCCTCCTCTTCCTCAATGTCATTTCTGAAAAAAGTAGAGCGTGTGGGTCTCTCAAAGGTGCATGCTGGAGCAATATTCTTGTGGTGTTCTCCATGTATACTTCCCTCCTGATCTTGATCCTAATTTTGCCTTCTTTGAACTTTCAAGTTCTGCACATTGGTACTAAGCTGTCGGAGGATGTTCGCCACTTGTTCTTGGCCTGCCACTATCCCTCTCAGTACTTCTTTGGCTTCCCTTTCTTCTTCATTAAGATGACCATGATCATTCTTATTAGCCATATTATCAAATTCCAACTCTTCTTCCTGTTCGTCAGATGAAAATGCCTGGAAAGGTTCAAAAGTACTTCTCTGAATTCCAGGACCCCTGCGTGAGTAGTGCCTGTCAAACTTGTTTTGATGTGGCTGCATAGAATCTATTAACCCTCAGGCTGGCAGGATTAGAAAGCTCTGATACCACTGTGGTGAGCCCAACTGGCTCCCTCTCAAACCCCTGTTGTTTTTGTTAATCTTTTGTGTTTTTAAGTTTTTTAGAGAATGTTTCTAAAGAGAAATAGAAGGGGCGACAACATATAAAAGCTCATAAAACAAGAATCTGAGCTAATAATGATCAAGTGTAAATGCAAAGAGTATTAAATAACCTTAACAATAAGATCACAAACGATAAACGTACCCGTAAGCCTCCAAATTATTTAATTAAGAAATTATCCAAGCTTGCCAACCGAAAATGGTGAAAACTAGCAAAATAGGATGTCAGAGCTATAGATTTGACTTCTCCCCAACAAAAACTAGATGCAAGAAATTTTGAAGGGTGGATGCCAAGAAAGGGCCACCGAAAGATGCAATAAAGAAGGTGATTCAACAAGAAGCTTCACATGCCTAATCTTTGGTAACACGTTTCCTAAGGTTGGAAAAGTACGATCAAGCAAGAAATTGGCAAAGAACACTACAAACTATAGAAGAACCTGAAGGAGACGTCTTTGATGAAGAAGCCCTCTTCTTTATTGTAAACTGAAAGAACCTATACATAAAATCTTGTTCAAAGAATAGTAGAACTCCTGAAGTGAAGCTCCCATAGTTTCAAGCATTCAATTGATCTTTCACAGTCTCACAATCACCAATCTGTGAAGAATTGTCATTCTCCAAAGATGAAATTCCTTGAAACCCTTGTCTTAGAGAAATCACGTATTTAGCCAAAGCCAGAGAAAATGTCAAATAATCAATAATAGAGTTAGATTTTTCCTTTGGCTGGCTTATATGCTCAAAAAGGCACGTATTTGCAAAAGTGACACCATCCTCACTTTAATATACATTTTAAAATGTATTTTAAACTTTCAATAGTTTAATAATTAAATATTGGGTGCCCTTTTCAATAAAGTGTTAAATTTAAGTGATACTTTATTATAAAATCAAGTTGACTTTATAATATTCCATTAAGTAAAGTAAAACACTTAAATACACTAGAAAAATAATATCTCCCTCATAACTCAATATATCGACGTGTCGTCAAAAGCTATCAATCATGACACTGCCAAGGCTTGTTGTGAGCCAACAACTGAACTCAAGGAATGGAAATGAAAAAAACCACCAGATAAGGCCACTGACCCTCTAACCCAATCCTGTTAGCCTACAAGGGTCCACGAGATAGGCTAACTCCATTGCTTCTGAGACTGACTAGAGCGAGGACATCACAGGCAGGTATAAGACAACTAAAGGAAATGAATCAGGCAGTGGGTGCCAAATTGGTATGGAAAATGTATACCAACAACCAAAAATGGGTAAGAATCCTGAGAAGAAAATACCTTGACTCATATGAGCTAGTGAGTATAGTCAGGGTACTCAACCCACCAAGAGGTTCGGCAATCTGGACCTTCATTTATGAATGCAGGGATATCATCTATAAGTATGTCACATGGGAAGTCCACAATGGTAGAAAGGTATCGTTTTGGGAGGATTCATGGGATGGACACTCTAAGCTTAATAATATGGTGGGCCTGGCAGCAATAAAATAAGAAGCAACCAGGGTTTGGGGTCCAAAGGTTGGTGACTATGACGAAAATGTATGGAATAATGGAATTCATAAGTGGAATTGGGAAAATCTAGACGTGCTTAATGCCCTTGAAGTGCAAAAAAAGGCCCTGAAGAGGATCTTGGAGGCTAGAACCTTTCCCGCTGGCAAAGGGGAAGACGTTCTGAGATGGAATGCCTCAAAAAATGGTGAGTATAAGGTGAATATTGGATATAAGATCAAGGAGAGGAGGGAGGAAGGAAAAATCCGGCCAAATACACTCTTTTGGGGGAAAAATGTCCTACCGAAAGCAGGGGTGTTTACTTGGCTAGCCACTCAGGGTAAGATATTAACACAGGATAGGTTAATAAAGCTAGGGTTCAAAGGTCCTAGTAGATGTATAATGTGTAAAAATCAGACAAAAACAACATCTCGTCTTCTTCTCACTTGTCCCTATGCTGAGTATTGTTGGAAATTCATTCTCAGACTTCTAGATTACCTGTCTCCATTATCTCCAAACTTCTGGGATTGGATATCCGCATGGCCAAATAAACTTCACATGGGAATATTCAACAACATATGACAAATAATACCATCTATAGTTTGTTGGGAAATCTAAAAGGAAAGGATTAGGCGTATCTTTCACGAGCAATCAATGGGTAGAGAAAAGCTAGCAGGACATCTAGTAAAGGTAGTGGTGGAATTAGTAAACAGTGCAACAAAAAAGATAACCTTTCCAAAGAACGTGTTCTCTAACATAGATATCAAACTTACTAATAAATTTGATGGACTATACATACCTCCCACTGTAAGTTCATTGAATGTATCTCAAAAGGATGAAATCAGACGTAGAACAGTTTGGCATAAGCCATTACCTGGTTGGATTAAGGTAAACTTTCGACGATGCCTCTATGGGGAATCCTGGAGCAGCTAACATAGGGTGTGTGGTAAGAGACTCTGAAGGAAGGGTGCTTTCCCAAAAGGAAAAAAGCATTGGACAGGAAACAAATAAAATAGCAGAAGTTAGGACGGTCCTGTGCGGAGTAGAATTGGGGAAGCATCTCGGGGCAACGAAACTGCATCTGGAGGGGGATTCATTAATTATAATAAACTCCATCAGAAGTAACTTCACCCCGAATTGGATATTACGGTGCTGGCTAAGACCAATTTGGACCCTCGTCTCATCCTTCGAGGAATTCCAAGTCAGCCACATGTATTGGGAAGGTAATACCGTGGCAGATAATTTGGCAAAAGGTGCAGTGTTGGAGGTGGAGTACGAACTGGGACGAGATAGCTAAGCCAGAGCTAAGCAAAGGGCCGCATCAACATAAATTCTTAAAAATTGGCGGTGTTAAATCTAAGTGGTAGAAGAATTAGCCCACTCCATGTACACATCGAAATCTACAATCAGTAAGCTAGGTACGCCTTGGGACTTGAGAAAGCGTCACATTTGGCAGGTAAAACATCTTTTCAAAATTTAGCTAACTGTCTTAAGGCAAATAAATGTCACTTTAGGTTGGTGGCCTCAAGAATGCAATATCGACATTAAGGAGTCACTTGTGTGAAAGGACGACGCAATTAAGTTGGGTCATGAAAGGAAACATTTGGCTATAAGAATGGGTAGTGTCACAGTAAATGCCACAACTGTAAGTGAAGCAGAATAAAATTTGGTGGAGTGTAGGCAGAGAAAATAAAAGATGGATACACTTGTGTATTTAGAGATAACCACAACCATGGTGCCTTTTCAGGGATAAGTGATAGACGTCAGGTTGCGTGGAACCCTCTCGGTGAAGGACAAGCTAGTCATTCACGCGGTACGAAGGTGCTAGGTCGGGAGTTTATTTGGTCATATCACAAGCACCGTCTCAACACTGATATCCCTGAGATGTTCTTAGCACTTGCACTCTACAAGGGTATGGTGAAGCCAAGGATAAATAATATCTGTCGATGCTTGTTCAAGCATATGTACATGAGAGAAATTGATGCAGTATTGGATAATATTGATGAGTTTGGGTGAATACCCATGCCACAACACTACTAATTGCTCAAGAGATGTGGTGGGAGGCTAGTCCCCAAATTTACAATCTTGGTAATAGTAGAGTCAGAAGAACTGGAGGAGCGTTGCAGATATATCGACAAAAACATCAACTTCCTTCTCCATGTTATGGGCCTCCTAAGGCCAATGAAAAAGGCGGAGTTGGGCAACTACATGGCTCAAGAGGGTTTCAAAGTGGACAGCAATGAGGAAGATGACAATTTGGTGGCGCCCCCGGTACTACCAAACTCAGGGGAAGACTGGATAGAGAATGAGGGTCAAGACGTGGAGGAGATTGCAAATGACCTGACACATAGGAGATGCAAACTGGAATGCCCAATTAAGTCCCGTGTTGCCGATGCAAAGAAAATGCATAAAGAAGAGACAACTCAGGGTTCAGGACGCGATGAATCAAGCCCCTTATTCACTTCTTTGCGCGGTCCTTGGAAGCCGAAAGGAAGAAAGGCAAAGATGCCATGAAGCGGGTTAGCAAAATAAGTTGAAGTTTTTTTTGTAAGTACATCGAATAGGGTTGTGTTAGATAGACTATTAGGAATGCTTTTTAAATTTGTTTGATACTCAACCTGTATGGCATCTTGAAGTTTGAACATAGCCGAAAGGCATTCACTGTAGTATATTTTGATCGATAATATATGGTGCTGGCCATACTAGCTATTAACTCACCAAAAAAAAAAAAACCTATTTAAAAAGTGGTAAAAAATAACCGAACCTTATCACTCCAAATAGTATTATAGACTTTGATTGCATGAAAAGCAAATAACTTTATCATAGTCACCCATAAAATTAACCTTTTACTACATTTTTACCATCTTATTTTGTATGCTTACATTATTTTTCTTGCATAGTTTGTAGCAAGCTTTTGATAGAATATGTGTGGGGTGCAACAAAATAAACGAGGATGAGAGGTGATGGGGAATCTTCAATAAGTCAACCCTTTGTACTATTCATAGGAATTTATGAGAACTCAGGCATGTTGGACTTCTTCCTTCATGGGTGTAGAGAAAAAATAAATATTGAAAGTTAATATTAAATGTTTGTGTTGGCATTCAAATTACATAAGTAAATGTTATGTTGCACTCCTTTCAACGTGTTGTTCTAAAATATTTATATTTAAAATTATTGGGTGTGTTTGCCACACACCATTGATAATGGACATTAAAACACTATTATACCAGTACATAATTTCATTCACCTTTGCTCTACATGTTGCACAAACAATGGTCTTCTCTAACTTTTCATTACTCCTTTTTGGTGCCTTTAGGACCTCTTCCCTAATTATTTGATACCATAATGACGTAGTGGAAAATTAAAGAGAATCTACATTTGTAATGTAATAAAAATAAAAATAAATATTAAATTTTAGACATAGTTTTACAATAAATTATGCAAATTATTATAAAGTATTGTATTCTCGCAACTTCCCCATATTGCTCCAAAATACCTACGAGAAAAGTACTTCAAACTAAATAAATATTTTATTTTAATATAGTTCACTAAGATGATTATTAAAATATAAAACTTAATATTCCAATAGGCATGAGATTTTGTATTCATATGATATGTTGATCAACAAAGAGGCCTTAACTATAGCACAATGAATCAACTTGTTAGGTATTGGTCCTTAATTATATCCTTGTTATGAGTAGGTTGGTGCTCAACACAAGGGAGGATAAAATCTATGGCTAGTATTCATGATCTATTTAAGCATGTGTGTGTGAGCGAGTGTTCTAATCTGTTTCCTATGTTTCTCTAGCTATCTCGATGAAATTAACTTTATTTGATTAAATTTCCTTTATATTATAATCATGGATTCTCCTCTTGAAAGTAATCATGAATGAATTCATCAATCCCTATATATGTATGTTTCTATAGAGTGTTTTCAATTTAAAACCTAGTTGAGTCATCCCTAATAAGAGAAATGAAACACGTGGAAGGAAAAGGGCTAAAGGACACCTTAAGAAGATTTGACAAGTAAAAATGAATTTAATGGTGGTTTTTTTTCAACTATGAATGGGGATAACACTTAGGTATTTCTCCTTATGGAACCCTACTCCTATTATGAGGGCGGTTGTGTGGAAAAACATATTTGCTTCCTCTATTTTGGCACATAGAATCTAGTTGAATGAGTAACTTATGTGAGCATACTAATGCATTTCCTCCAACTCTTCTTTATTTATTTATTATGAATACAAAAATCTATTTACTTTAAGAAATCTATAGGGTATAAGATATTTCTATTAATTGGAAGTTTGATTGAAGTTGTATCATGCCATATTCCATTAAGGTTGGTTGGATGATGCAACATGCATTAGGAAGAAATCTTGGGTGACATTATGAGACAAAAACTAGGATAAAAAGCTACAAAAGGACATAGAACCTCATTTTTTTCTTGATGGATTAATCTAATATTATTCTAAAATATGACTAAGAGGCAATTGTTAAAATTTGCACCAATTTTTTTTTTTTCAAGAATTAGAAATTATGAATCTAAGAACTTAACATGTAATAACTTATGTTTATGATAATCAGTCAATTTTAATTTAATATGACTTTATTTATTTTAGTCTTTATATCTACTATAAGTCCATTGTACGCTATTATGACACACATGGGAATATCTCCTTGGGATATTTGTATAGGAGCAAGTTGTATACTTAATTTATTAAAGCTTAAAATAGATGTGGGTCCATAATAAACTTTATTATGTACATGTACATGAACTATAACCTATGTACTTGAAGAGAATATTGTTCTAATTTTAAATCTTCTTTGACAAAAGGGTTAGGTACCTCATATTATGATTCTTATTCTTCTATGAATTTAGGCATTTGGATAGGTTATGTCATGTCCCCGAAATAACAAAACCATAAAGATCAAGTGTTAAAATACAAATCAATTAATAAATAAAATAAATAGCAATATTAATATTAAATATAAAATAAATGTGTATGATATCAATATAAAAATATATAAATATGAAATGACAAATATAATAATAATATATAGGCAAATTATTGTTATTACATTCTAGTATTAATATTGATACCCTCAATTGTAAACGGAATACCCTAAACCCTACACCTCAACCCTAGATACCTTATACCATCAACCCTAAACCCTACACCCTTAGTTGTACTTCCAATACCCTCAACCCTATAATCAATACCCTTAACCCTAAATCACACACCATATACCCTAAACCCTATACTAATACCCTTGACCCTATAACCCTATATGCTAAACCCTACACCCTATACCTTATACCTTATATACCCTCAACCATAAAGCCAATACCATAAACCCCAAATGGTATACCCTATTTACTCTAAACCTTGTACCATCAATCTTGTACCCTAAACCCTATACCAATACCCTAATACCTAAACCCTAAACCCTATACCCTATACTATTTTTGAAGCTCCTCTTTGCATGGGTATTGAAAGTAGTAATGAAGCTCTTCGCAGTGAGGCATGTTTATCAAATGGCAAGAAGCACATTTAGATTCAGTGAGAGGAAAGAAAGGGATACAAATATAGTTTGGATCTTAACTCAAAAGTTGAATTAGAGCAAGATCAACTTGGAATTCCTACAAATAGAGTTGGTTTTCATGGAAACACTTATAATACCAATGGAAAGGATAATGGTTTTCTAGGGATCAACAAAAATGTTAGAATTCCTAAAAATCACAACCTTTTCTATAGTGGTTGGATTGAAGCAAAATATTGTGGTACCCTACAAATTGGAAAGGGTGGATTAAATTCTATTAAAAATGAAATTATTGGTAATTCAACTTGCTTGAGTACAAATATTAGTAATAAAATGGAGTGGATTTATGATGATCATGCATTTTATTCTTGTAGAGGTATCGAAAGGCCTTCATATTATAATTTTGAAAATATAGGTGACCAAGTGATAGTAGGAGAGAATACAGATGATAAAAAAAATAAGGGAGAAAAAAATAGTCCTTGCTTCTTCATGGAGTAAAGGTAAGCGGCAAAAGCATAAAAGCAATGAATTATTTGTTGGTGAAAGAAAATTTTAGGATCATAATCAGACAGGTGAAAATGTAAATACTTCAAAGAATTTGATACATGATGGTAATGATTGTGATTGAGTTGATTCGTTGAACTTTAGTTGTGACACCATATTTGAAAAACAACACAAGCCATGTTACAATAGAAATTCTCATCTTCTTTGCAAGCATGGAAGGTCTTGTGGACTAGAATTTGGTAAATCGAGAAATAGGAAAGTTTGCACATGATTACAAAGAGTTTGTTGAAAAAATTATAATTGATGAGGTGCCACCATAGGAAATTCCATGTGAAGTGTTTGAAATGTCATCTAAAATATAAACTCATATACACCATCTGAAAACTAATTTCTCTTATGATATCAATGCAAAAAGATGTGGATATTCAGGTGAACCACATGGAAAGGTGAACATAAGAAATATCCCTTATGATATCTTCAGAGACTCAAATTACCATCCAAACCAAACCATAAATAAGGTGGATTATATGAAGGGTGTTACCAAGAATGAAAATCTTAATAGGTAGGAAAAAAGCTCACTAGGATTTTTGTTTGTTGAAGAAAGCAACCAGGGCACTTTGAGGAAGAAATGTGTTAATGAAATTATGAAGTTAAATAGGAAAATTGATAATCATATTCAGTTGTAAGAAGGTTTATCTATATCAAAAAAAGGAAGGTTGCACATGTAAGAGAGGATGTCTCAAGAATGGACAAACTAGAAATGAATACAATCCTATAGACATAGTAAATTCTAAAGGTCAAAATAATATACCTACCATGTTGTGCTTATGAAAATAGAAACTATTGCTCCTCTGCTAATTTTGATGCTACCAATATGCCCTCTTTTGATGGTGAGAAAGATCTTGAAAGGTGTGAATCTCATTTTCCTTCCAAGGAATGTGAAAATTTAAGTCAAGTTTTATTTAAGATTCACTCAAGGCCAATTGTTTTGTATACTAAACATAAAAAATTTGGCCCCATGTGATCACCATAGAAAATTCTTTGATAATAGCATCACAGATCACTGTGAAAATTCCTCACATCCTTCAAAGTGCAGATGTTGTGATCCACATAGTTTTAATATGATTGCATCATTAGAGAGAGAGAGAGGAGCAAGAAGAGATGGAGTTAGAGGTAGGCGTGGAGGGAGTGAGAGACCTAGGGAAAGAGGAGATAGATGGGAAGAGAGGTGAGAGACCTATAGGGGGAGAGAGAGGTGATATGGGGATTTAAGGAGGGAGGGGGATATAGAGAGGGGGATAGGAAGAAAGGGAGGGGATGTCCTAGAGAGGGGAGGGTAGGAGAAGAGGAGAGAAAATAACAAAGAGAGAGAGGAGTATCAAGGGATAGAGGGAGAGGTAGACATGGAGGGAGTGAGAGACCTAGGGGAGGAGGAGATAGAGAGGTGATGACCTAGAGAGGGGAGGGAAAGAGAGAAGAACGAAGAGAAAGAGAGGGATGAGGAGGGATTGAGAGGTAGACAATTAGTGTTTGAGATACCTAGATAGGGGAGAGGTAGAGAGGTGAGGGGGAGAGAGAAGTTCACAAAGAGGGAAAGAGGGGTAAGGAGGGAGGGAGAGAGGTGGAGATGGAGGGAAATAATTAGAGGGGAGAGATATAGAGGTGAGAGACCTACAACCTAGGGAGAGAGGGGTGAAAGAAATAGGGGAGAGATAAAGGTGAGAGAGATAGAGGAGTAGAGAGGTGGGTAATGCGATGAGGGAGAGGTAGAGAGTTAAATATGGAAGGAGGGAGAGACCTAGAGATGGGGAGAGAGAGAGAGGGTGGGAGAGAGAGGTAGTGGTTGAGAGAATGGAGAGAGATGGGAGAGAAACAATTACAGGGGGAGAGAAGAAGAGAGAGGTGGGGAGGTGGGGATAGATATGGGGGTAAGGTGGGAAGACAAGGTAGAGAGGGAGAAAGGGTGGGAGAGACCTAGAGGGGAGAGAGAAGAGAGGGAGAGAGAAAATTAAGTATTGGTAGAGAGGGAAGGAGGTAGAGAGGGAGTGAAAGGTAAAACCTCAACTATCCATCATCAATCTTCAACCCTAAAGTCTAAGCCTTAATCAAAGTGGGGGGGGAGAGAAAGAGAAAGAGAATTTGGCTCTATCATTCTAAAAATGAATTTTCATTTAGCTAGCACCAAATAATTTGCATTGGGAAATACCGACCCTTTTGGTTGGATTTCCCTTGGGCATCCAACCGAAAGGGTTGGATGACCATTTCATGCCAAAGACATGTTTTTTGAAAAGGTAAAAAAAAATCACACATTTTTGTTCATGCTCTCCATCAGGTTTGCACATGTTTTAATGCAAATTTATAAAAAATAACATGATGATATTAAGCTATCTCTTAGCTATCTAACCTTATAATGTTTTGCATGTTTTGATTATGTTAAGGTTTTCATCTTTTATTTCTTTTGTTAGTGTGCTAGTTTTTTGTCAAAAAACATGTGGTATTTTGGGTATAGTTTTTTACTCGTTCATCAAATTTTGAAATAAATTAATTTTTTGAAAATAGACTCCATTCTACATGTATTGAAAGAAATAAAATTTATTTTTGATTAGTTTTTAAAAAGTTTAGGGGGGATCATGCTCAAATTTTTACTTTTTAGGATGTGTCCACTTCAAAAATTAGTGAAAACTCATAGAAAAATCTAACATATAAACTACATGGTGTTAGCTAATTTCTCATTGAAGTGATGTTTGAAATTCTAAAAAAAATAAAAAATTAGGGGGATCACACCAGACATTGTGTTATGTTTTTTTGAAAAAGAAATGACCACTTTATGTGCTCCCCCTTTTTGAGACCCCTAATCTTCACCATTTAAAAAAAATAGTAGTTTAAAAAGTAGATTTGGAGCACTACAAGTCTTGTTCTTGTTACATCTTCAGATTTTTAGTTTAACTATCTTCATTTTCTTGTCGAATATCAGAATTTGCTGATTTTAGGGAAAAAAGTGGCATTTTAAGACCCACTTTTTGTATCACATCTTGGTGCACTTACCCTATGATCTCCACCCCATAAAGTAGAAACATAAAACCCATGTGAAAAAATCCATATCAAGTGTAAGAGAGGGAGACCAACCACAGCAAGGCCCCAGGTCACGAAAGCCAAGAGTAGTATGGCTGCCCTAACTTACCTCAGTTTAAAGGAGTGTTAGGATGGACAAGATGAGAATGATGAGGACTATAAGGTCCTTCGATCACCCTGCAAACCTGGGAGTTGAAAGGAGACTAGGAAAGTCAATTTTTAGGGTCAACTATGTGTCTCAGATAGCTCTCTATTAGAGGACAGAAGCGTGGTTTTGGGA
Organism: Sequoiadendron giganteum; assembly: GCA_007115665.2. Lineage (NCBI taxonomy): Eukaryota > Viridiplantae > Streptophyta > Pinopsida > Cupressales > Cupressaceae > Sequoiadendron > Sequoiadendron giganteum. The sequence continues at coordinate 616,925,158 of CM021104.1, forward strand.
TGATAGTGCAGTGCGCTGGCATCTCTCAAGTGCACTAGCATCCATACGGATAGAAAACCAAGGAGACAAGGTCTAACCTCTAAAAAGTGGACTAACAACCTAGTTACAAGTTTCTAAAGGTGCAGAATAAGAAAATAAAATACGAAACATAAAGATGAATGTGATAAAGAAAGTAGATTACCACAAGGGTGACAAAGATGATCTCACACAATAACCTTTTCGCCAGCTTGCTCCAAGATATCTCCACCTACACACAGAAAAGAGGGAAAATGTTGGGGTTCCATTTAGGGGTCTGCCTTAGTCAGACCCCCGTTTTGGTGTTTCCACCTCCACAGACAGTCAAGTTTGCAATGTTGTAGAAATAATGCGATAAAGAGGGAAATACAAGAAAATTACACCAAAGACACTACAAAATAGTAATGTGCTAACTCAATCAAACAATAGAGAAGATGAGTGAGGAGCTAACCACCTCCATTTAATGCGCTCAAGGCTAGTGGAGGAGAAAGATGAGAGTAACTCAAGCCTCAGCTGCAATGGATTCATCATGTGCTTGCTCTATTGAAGTGGTGGAGGGAAGAGATTACTGCTATGGAGTGTGAGATGCTGCTACAAATCTTGTGGATGAATGTTAGAATGCTGAGAGATTCTCAAGAGATGGCGAAGAGATGAAAATGGATGAATGAATGAATAATATGAAGGAAGAATGGAAGAAACGACCATATTCGGGTCGGCCAACCGAAGGGAGGCGTTACACTTTGACTTCCAATAGGAAGTGTAACGTCTCTGCAGACTCCAACTGCAAGAATCTGCTAGGGATGTAAGCATGTCATGCAGACGTCTATGCACTGCACGAGCGTCCTCGACAGATTCAACTCCACCAACACTCAAAATAGGTTCCAAGTGTGATGGGAACATCAAGCTTATGTGGAATTAAGCCTCCGCCTTTGGTTTCCTAAAGTGGAGAGGGGTCAAAGTGGAATTTGCATTAGGGGTGCAAATTCACTGCTATACATCAAGTAAGAAAATATAGGAGGACAAGATATTACAATAGAAGTGATTGCATCCTACAATCCTTGCAAGATAAAGCCTATATGTGCCTCCACAAAGTAGAGAAAGGGAGAGATAATGTTAATATATAATTTCACATGGTGAATTTTGTAATAGGTACTTTTTAAATAAAGGATACATATTCCTTCTAGAAGAAGAAAACCCCAAGCTATTAGACTACTAAATTTCTATTCAAATGGTGGAATATAAGAATAAAATTTAGAAGCTACCCATATGTCTTGAGGCTAAAGCTAAATAATAATTGTGTCATACAATAGCTGAGAATAGTGACCATTGAAGTGTGATACCTAAGCCAATATGAACTAGGATATGTCAAGATAGTAGCATGATGTGGAAAATAGAGAAAAATACAATTAGAAGAGAAGATGCAACTTAGTGTGAGTCACCATTAAAGAGAAGACATATATCTTCAACATTATCATCAATATCTAGAATATAAGATGCTCAAAACATTTTGAATAATTAGTTATCCCAATGATCAATACAACATGTGGAAACCTACCAAAGAGAACCTATAGTAGCATGTAGAGAATTCAATATATTTTGTGATGAAGTGGAGGCTGTATAATAACTACCGATACTAGAGGTGTAGGAGGAGGATAAGTAACATGAGAGCTACCTTTGTCATTAGAATATATAATATTTTTTTAGTATATATTATCTTCAATGCCATCATCATACAAAAATTTCTCAAAAGTATCAGTGGGGATACATATGTCCATAGATGGATCTTCTATGGATGAAGGTTCATTGGGATGTCCATTTATTTCCCCATAATGTGGGATGGACCCCATAATGTGTGGTCACCAACACTAAGAATATTTAATCCTAGAAGATAGTCATTTCTATTTTTCATACATATTTCTACCATTGAATACCTAGTTCATGAACAAGCCCATACAAATATGGTAAGAGATTAATCCATTGGCAATGCTTAGGGAAATTACTAGGCCTTGTAATCCTCCTAGATTCCAACATAATGACAAAGAGATGGTTAGTTTACCCATTAATAAATTAAATTGATTACCTCCTTAGTGAGCTCTATTTTAGTTCATGTTTTTAAAAGTCCTATTTGTTAAGCCCCCTAAGAATTAAAAATCTGATGGAACTTTATGAATTGAGAAAATGTGCATTAACAATCCCCTCACATATCTCAATTTAGACACCCTTATCAAGTTATAGTGTTTATCACTTTATAAAATATAGCATTTACAAAGTGGAAGCTAATTTTCTAAGGTTTTGTAATGTTTGATCTATAAACAAAAAATAAAAGTATTTAATTAATTTATAAAATAAGAATAAATAGCTTATGCCAATATGTAGTGCTTATAAAAATATCCACTTTCATAAAAATGGACTCAAATTAGTTTATTTGTGAAATTTATGAGGCCAAGAACCTAAAAAAATTGTCTAAACAACAAATATGAGAGAAATTTTGAAATTTTGAAAATTGGAAATTCAAAAATAGATTATACCATCAAAAATTTCATGAAATTTTTGCCCATTTAATTTTTTTTAAAGAAATACTTGTATTAGAGAAATATATGGCCTTCAAAAGTTGGCCTCTTAAACTAAAAATATCACTAGAGAGGAGGCTCCTTGGTCTAATGGCAGGTGGGTTGTGTCTAGGTGGTAGTCTAGTGGTGGTGGTAACTAGGTGGTGGAATGGGTGTATGTGTTAGTAAAGTGCAAGTGGCATGTTGGCCAAGCATTTCTCAAGCAACAAGTTGGTAGTGGATTGATGATAAAAATTAGGGACACTACTTAGATTTAGGTTTTCAATGAAGTAGCAAGGTGGAGTGTCATTGAGGTTGTCATGTGGTTGATCGTGGGAGGTGCACAAACAATAGAGTGGAAGTAAAGGATCAATGGAGGGCTAATTGTTTTTTTTCAGTCAATGAAACTTAAGTTACTAAGGGGTAGCCATTGATTCTCTATGGAAACCATCAAAATTCTTGAGTTTTGATGGATTTTTATTGACTAGAGTTGCATATGGGGCCTACAAAATTCTCATGGTAGAGGTCATACCCTACTAGGGTAGGGTACAATAGTAATCACTCTTGCACCATGCCATCATGCTTAAAGTGCTATAATTTTTTAATTCATTAAAATAATAAAAATAATTTAAAAGGATACATTTTTCAAGTTTATTTTGTTGTAGTACTTATGCCAACTTCCATAATAGTCTTATTATTTCATTCCAAACCACATGTCAAAACATAATAATTTTTCCTAATTTATTATTTTTCTCACCTTACTTTTACTTTCCACCCATATAAAATTTCTAGAGTCAAATTTCTATTTGCATATATTTCCCTCTCTCCCAACCTTATCTTTTTTTGTGCCTTTTCTCATATTTACATTTACCTATTACCATATAATATTCTTAGATTTAGTTTTATTTATGAGAATAAACTTTTATTATTATTTTAGGCTAGGTAGATCTATGCTTGAATGCCCAAAATGAGACTAGTTGAGGAAGACACCCCTTTAACTATTATATTTTGTACAGACTCCATAAAATTTTGACTTGTAAGTGATAGAAGAATCTATGTAGAATATTCAAGTGTGGTAGAGGGAAAAGTTAAAATAAATGATAGAAGACTCCTTGTGTCAAATTTGCAAGTTTTCTAAGACAATAGACTAAGTCATAAATTAGGCCATTAGAGTGAGACCTAGTTGACCACTAGACTATTAGGATCCTTAGTATCCTTGTCCCGACCTTTGTTTTGAGCTAAAATTGGGTTTGTATGTATTTGATAGAAGTGCATCTCTATGATTGCATGTTTTTATCCAATTTGTATTTTGGCTTGAAAATCACTTTTACTATTTATTTTAATTTTTTGGTTATCTCTTTAATAGATTTTCATGCAAATATTTTCTCAATAGAATAATCTCATGAATTCTTAAATATTTTAGAAGATTCTAACATATAAGGTAAAATTTCAAAAATTATGTTACAATTTTGGTGAAGAAAATAGTTTTGGAAAAAATAGTTTCACCCAAAACTACTTTTTATTTATGTGTTACAAAGAATTTTGGATAAAACCCTTTCACCAAAACTATTAAATAGCTATATTTCAATTTTAAAATATGAAAAAGGTTGAATTTACTTGTATTGTTTCAACTAGAACATTTTTGGGCAAAATCATTCCAATTGAAATCCTTTTACCCAAAATTATCTATGTAGTAGCCTATATGGCAACTTAACCCTTCATTTGGTGCAAATTGAATAAAAATTCAAATTCAACTCTATGTTTCTCCATCTAGAGATACTTTCATGAAAATCCAAAAATAATATTTTGTAGAGCTTAGAATTTAGAATTAAAAAAAATTGATATTTTGATTAATTTTAGTATGTTTTTTTAAATTTATTATACACGGGATTTTTTTTTTTTTATCAAAACGTTGTAAGCCTATATACTATATTAATATAAAAGATATCTTAATTACATAGATGTCATACAAAAATCTGATATATGTCTTTCATAAATGAATGTGTTTTCAGCTATATACTCTTTATCTCTACCAGCCATCAAAATTCTCTTATTACATATATACCCAACATAGATTTTTATCACAAGGAGGTTGGACTTAACATTTTTTAGCTATTTTCAGACCCTCAACCTTTCACAAAATTTGACTATTATTGCCCATATACTATACTATATATGCAAATCTTCATAGATGCAAAATCCAACTGGTGTTCTGCCTTTTAAGGCTTTTCTCCCTCTACTGCAATACCTTGCACAAAATTTTCACCGACTTCCTCATTAATTCCATTGGCAGACTGCGAAAGAAATGTAACATTGATATCTGGGATTTGCAGATGCTGACTAGGCTGACTCCCTGAACGCTTTGGTTGTTGTTGTGTAACACAAACATGAGACAAGAGAATGGAAATAGCAAGAAACTTTATTTTGAACATATCAACTATGTCCTTTCCTAAATCATACTGATATTTGGCAAGTGTATTGTAAAGATGCACTGAACAATCTAGTTTAATTGACATTTTAAATGCATCAAGTGTCTCTACACATTTGGTCTTATGGATCAGAGAATGTCTTGGAAAGATCCCACCTAGATATGCTTCCCCATTCCAAATATCATATCCTTGCACACTTTGCAAAAAAGCATTATTTTCCATAAACACATCATTTACTAACTTTTCAACAATGCTTAAAACCATTTGGAAGTCATTCACCAAGTCTAGTAAGTTAGAAATAAAAATTGAAACTAGATTGGATGGGAAAATTATCCTTTGAGTCTTTAGGCTGACAATTTCTTCACCAAGCACAGTTTTTATGCAACAACAGATAGATGGAAAAATGAATTTGAACGCTTGTAGCAACTGCTCCTTCTCCAAAACATTAGAAAAGGGAACTTCCCATGGTCGCATTTGGAATTTAGCTTTATAATTTCTCAAAAGGTACTCCATCCTCATAGAAAAGCTAGTAGAAAAGCTAGTAGAAACGCACTAAAATCCAACACAGAGTTGAAGAAATAAGAGACGACATTGGGGTGAAGACTGTAACAATGATCTCTACCAATGATGCTAAAGCCGACCTAACATTTTAACCACACCACTCTGTAAGAAAAATTATGAATATGCTAAAGCTTATGAAACAATCCTTATAAATAGAATTGAATATCACATTACCAACCCAGGGTTTGCTGATAACCCATGTTTTGAGAGAGTCGAGATAAAAAACAAGTGATAATGACTTCAATTCATAAATCACACATTTGTTACAAATGCAATACTGGAACTATCGCTTCATATTTGCATATCTTGTACTGAATAAAATTGCAAGTTTCCACCTAAGGTCTAATGTCTTACACCTTATTATGATTTATTAAGATCGCATACCTTTTCACTACACATAGAAACACACATTAGAATTTGAAAGAAAATGAATTATTGTTGTGCCTGCTAAAAATCTCTCATGTGCCATATCTTCCGTTTAGTACCAAAGCCACCTGAAGCTTACATTCACAAACTATTCTTGCGTACTTTGTCTAGATGACACACATAAAACTTACCATAAACTTATGTGAAATCCATACGGAGAATAAAAAAATACTTTTCTTTTTGAAAGCTATACTTTGCTCCATTTTATCTCTGCTACTAACATATGCCAAATATTTTCCCAATTTAGACCAACCACTTGCAAACTACAGTTTTTTCTCCAAAACATATTTCCACATTTAGAGCTCACATCAACATCACATATAACCATTTACAACATCATGCATAATCATTCTACACAAGCCTGTTTACCCATTCCTGTGACCTGTGATTGATTCAACACGTGATAAATTGGCACTATCCCTTGTTTCAACATGCCTTGATATATACTTCACCACCTAAGGAGATGTCATCCAATTTTTAATTTTATCAAATTAGAAAGTAACTTGTATAAAATATCAAATTTTATACACATTACATAACACTTTCCCTTTTAGCAAGAAATAAAAGAACACTACTCCCCCTCTTTATTCTCGACACATTCTCCCACAGATACAATTCTAATAGTATACAAATATCTATAGAAAACCTCAACTTGAAAGTGATATCCCCACCAATAAGGATGTTTTATAACCCACCTTCATTATTTAGAATATTGCACATATTTTCATTTGTGTTTGTGCGATCTAAAACATGTGTCACTATTTCATCAACTTGATCACATCCAATGTTTTCCAAACAATCTGCAAGTCCATTTCCTTCTCTATATGTATGAAAAATCTGACACTTACAAATTTCATCCAATAAAGCCCATATCTGTTTGAGAATATAGTGAAGATACTATTTGAAAATTTTACACTCTTTACAAGCATTCAATATTATGAGAGAATCTCCTTCAACTTGCAAGTTAGAAATTTTTAACAAATCTACCAATTTTAATCCATACAAAAGTGCATTGGCCTCAGCTACATTGTTTGTGACAATTTGAAGCTTGATAGATTTTTCCACTAGAACTTTTCCCTTATAATCTCTAATGACTGCGCCTGCCCCAGATACACTTGGATTACCTCTACTAGAACCATCAAAATTTAACTTATAAAAGCCTTGGGGAGGAGGTTTCCAAGTCACCTTACTCCGATCAACTTTGGTTTGTGCTAGTTGAAATTTGCTTCATTTGAATGGAAAGCAAATATGAGACCACTTTTTAAGAATTTTGGAATCCCAATCTGTAAAAACATGATCAACCCTCTTTGTCCTATGAACACAACTATTGACCACCTTAGAAATAGAATTTTCTAATCCTATTAGCAAATTGTTGAAATCACATTTGTCTTTCCTTGTATGCACTTATTTCTAGCCCACCATATTTCCCACACAACCATTGCTAGAATAATTTTCCAAATGCAAGCAAAAAGAGATTTCCTGAATAAAATTGGCCAACTTGAAAAAATATCCCACAATTTTTTAGATAAAGGTGCAAGCCAATTCATTTTGTTCAGTACAAAAGACCAACATGCTTGGGAAACTTCATAGTTCAAGAATAGATGATTTATATCTTCATAATCTTTTCCACACAATACACAATGAAAAGGATTTGTAATCGCCAACTTGGATAATCTTTCACTTGTCAAAATCTTGTTTTTGATTGCAAGCCATGCAAAAAATCCTACTTTTGGAAAAATCATTGAGTTCTAGCAAAATGTATAAGCCCTTTGGTATCCAATTTGCATATCCTTTTGTGCAATTTCTTTATAACCATCACTGACTAAATATTGACCTATTTTTGAAAAAGCCCATATTAACTTATCATTTTCATTTGATTATTAAATTGACCTTTTGTCCAAAATATGTTTTAACAACCCTTTGTGATCAAATGAGATGTTGCAATTTGATAAATCCTTCCATGCTACCTTTTGAGTCAATGTATCAATCTAATCAATATAATCATTAACTTTATCTCCCCAATGTGAAGTTAAAATGTCTGCAGTATGCTAAAAGTCATGAATGAAACTAATTGGTGGAAGGCCATTCCAGGAATCATTCCAAAATAGAGCTTCCTCACCATTATTAACCTCCCAAGTTAGATGAGACAAAATAATTTTTCTACATGAAATCAAAAAATTCCACATTACTAAACCTAAAGGAGGATTTAACACAGTAAGAATTCTAGATGGATTATCATTATCTAAATATTTTTATTGCATGACCTTACACCATTTCTTGTTTGGCTTTGTATACATATTCCAAACCAACTTGGCACCCAAAGAAAGATTCCTTGTTGCAATATTGTGCAACCCAACTCCTCCTTTTAACTTGCCCATGCATATTTTCTCCAAAGAGATTTTTTTTTTTTATTATCAATATTTCCAGACCATAGAAAATTTTGAATCAACTTTTTAATTTGTGCCGAAATTAATTTGGGTTCTTTTAGAACAGACATAAGATAATTAGGAATTGATGTTAATATTGGTTTTGCTGATAAAATCCTTCCCAATAAAGACAACCATCTTCCTTTCCAAGAAGTGATTTTTGCTTGAATACTCTGAATAATTTTATGCCAATAAGAAATTTTGTTTTTCCCTATAAAAAATGGAATTCTTAAATACTTACTAGGTAAATCTACTTCTTGAAAACCAAGAATCTTTACAATATGGCTTGAAACTATTGCCTTTGTGTTGAAAAGATAAATCTTGGATTTACTTTCATTTTTTTTTTACCAAAAGCTTGAGTATGCTTTTCTAAAATAACTTTGATTTGTTTTGCTTCCCCTAATGTTGCTTTTCAAAAAGAAATGTATCATCAACAAATAAAGAGTATGTGATAGATATATTTGTACTTGGAATGACAATACCCTGCAACAACCCTTGAGAATGACACTTGGAAACAACTCTACTCAAATCTTCTGCAATAATAATGAATAAAAATGGTGAGAGAGGATCTCCTTGACGAACCCCTTGTGTAGAACTAAAAAAACCCACTGGTGAACCATTTATAATCACATAAAACTTTGTTGTAGATAAGTAGGCAATGACCCATTTGCACCATTTATGACTAAAACCAAATATTTTAAAACTTGAATGAGAAAGTGTCGGTCAACCCTATCATATGCCTTCATCATATCAAGTTTAACAACCATTACAAAAATCTTATTTGTGACAAAAGAATGAAGGGATTCGTGTGTTATTAAAGCACCTTCAACTGTCTCTCTTCCTTGCATAAAACCACCTTGTTCTTCAAAAATAATCCCAAAAATAAGAGGATGCAATCTTAAATAAATAGCCTTGGTAAAAAATTAGTAAACTGTATCATAAAGAGAGATAGGCCTGAAATCAAAAAATATAGTTGGAGAATCTACTTTTGGAAAAATTGCAATATGAGTGACATTAAACTGCTTAAGCATTCCCTCTGACTTTCTTGATTCTTCCATTGCTCTTAAAAGATCAATAGAAATGAAATCCCAACATTTTTGAAAGAAAATTGTAGTGAAACCATCTGGACCTGGTGCTTTGCCCGTGGATAAAAAAATACAACGGCCTTAACTTCCTCTAATGTGAAAGGAGATAAGAGTTTATCATTATCCTCTTGTCGAATCGATTTGGGAATCAATTCCAAAATTTCTTCTCTATCCCTATGAGAGTGACAAGTAGGATTTTGATTTGCTTAAAGCAATTGAGAAAAAAAAATTAATCCCTTCTTTTTTAATATCAACTTCCTTAGTAAGAAACACCCTTGTTTCATTGTCATGTATGGAAAAAATTGAGTTCTTAACGTGCTTGATTTGAGCTGAAATATGGTTTTTTTTTGTGTTTTTATCACCTTCCTTAAGCCAAATCTCGCTAGACTTTTGATGCCAATAAACTTCTTCCCTTAGTAACAATTCATACCATTCCTCTTGTAACTTTTTATGTTTCTCAAAAACTATAAGATCCATACCTTTAGAGATTATTTAATCATTTACTTTTGACAATTGCTTGTAAATCAAATCCTTTTGTACAAAGTTTTTCTTGAACACTAATTGATTCCAATACTTAATTTGTAGCTTCGTATGCTCTAAATTTTTACAAAATTGAAACATTTGCGAGCCTTTTACAAAAGGTGGAGATAACCACCATTGCTTGAGCAAATCAATAAAATTTGGATGGCGAAACCACATAGATTCAAACTTGAATGAAGATTTGTGTTTTAACTATAAGCATTTTCATCCATATTCAAAGAGATAGCAAAGTGATCTGAAGCATTGAATGATAAAATCTCAGAAGAGAGGACAAAACCATTAGCCAACCAATTTGGAGAAATTAAAAACCTATCTAATCTTTTAGCTATCTTGAGAAAATCCTTCCTTCTATTTTTCCATGTAAAATTTCTATTTGTTGGCATTATATCCACTAATGCATTATCTTTTATGGAAATTTGGAAATATCTCATTACAATTGGTGGAGGATAAATACCTCCTTGTTTTTCAGTTAATGAAACAATTGCATTGAAATCACCTACAATTATAACTTTATCTTTACCCAATTGATCCATGTTTTTCTTTGATTTGTCCCAAAGAAGCTTTTTACCAACAGTGCTTGTTGGACCATAAACATTTATTAACCAGAAAGATATATCATAGTGTTTTATTTGCATTAATTTCCACTTTCTATCATTTGTCACATTGTCAACCAAAACTATTTTTGCATTCCATAAAGTTAAAAGCCCCCTGAAGCACCTTGTATTAGGCAGTGAATGAATTTCCATTTAAACCATTTTTTAGACATACTATCTGTATGAACATGAATTTTCACCCCTAACGCAAATTCCCTTTTACCCCCTTACACTTTAGAAAACCGAAAGCGGAAATTTAATTCCACTTAAGCCCACTGCTTGCATTCCACTTGGCGCCTTGTTTGTGTCTCAGTGGGGGCATTTCTGTCAGGGACGCTTGTGCGTTGCGCAGACATCCGTGTGGGGTGCTTACTTCCCTAGAAGATTCCAATGGTTGGAGACTACAGATACGTTACACTTTCAATTGGAAGTCAAAGTGTAACATCCCTCTTCGGTTGGCCAGCCCAAATATGGCCGTTTTTCACCTTCTCCTTCATATTCTCACTCCATTCTTCCATTCTCAAGTTTTGAACAAGTTGGCACACTCTCCCCATGCTTTGAGCATTCACTTCCAAGCTTTGTAGCAGCACCCTTCACTCCATTGCAAGAATCCATTACTCCATCACTCCAACAAGGCAAGCACAAGATAAACACCGCGACAACAAAGGCTTGAGTCCCTCTCGTTCTCTCCTCCACAAGCCCTGAGCACTTTGGACGGAGGTCGTAAGCTCCTCTAACCTCTCCTATTGTTTTCGATTGAGTAAGCATGTACCACTTGAAGTGTTTTGTGTTTACGTAGCTTGTAGTTTCTTTCCTTTATCATTATCTCTATCATTCCAAACTTGGCCTTTTGTGACCTAGGGCCTCGCAGGGGGTGGTCCCCCTATCTTAAATTTTGGTGAACTTGATTTAAATCAACGTCTATCCATTCATTGACATCCTAAAAAATTTCTCACATACCTCTTGTTCACTGTACCCTGGTGCGTTGTGAAAGTTTATGAGCTTCACAACCCAATCTATGATCTCTGGGCATATTGTTAGAAGAAGTCTATGACACCTTTTGATGGAAAAGATGAAGGTCTCCTCTAGCTTCACTACCGGCCTTTTCTCTGGTTCTGTGGTTTATCTGTCTACACAGGAGCATGTAGCACGAGGCAAACCTAGCTTTCTTGGCGAAACCGATCACATCCCTACTCCTCCTATGTGACCGACCTCTTCATCCGTGGACGAGCATGAGGTCATTTGTATCCCTTTTGAGTATGTTGTTAGTATTGGTAAAGGGTTAGGTGCATTAGAAAATCACCTGAAAGGCAACCCAAAGTTGGCTAGAGCTGCTAAGGTGATTGGTGAAATAAGATACATGGTGAAAAAAGACCGGACAGGTGTAGAACTCTTGGCTAGTCTTGTTGGTCTGGCCGAAGCATGTGCCCCATCCATCCTTGGTTGCATGATATAGGGTGGCCTCTTTGAGGAATGCGAGAGGCAGCTCAAGATGTTGATGCCTCCTATATTAGTGTATATGACTGACACGGTCCCCTCGGTCAATATACCCTCTACTTTCAAAAGTTTGGATATTGTTAAAGTAAACAAAAACCCTTTGGGTTTCCACTTCACCCCCTCTGTCACCTTCGATGGTGGAGGATTTGGCAGAATGGTGGGTGGATGCTTTGGCAGTGAAAACTTCAGAAGTGGGGGTGACACTAGTGGAGGTGGTGCTAGTGGAAGTCATGGTGGTGGCTTTGGCTCTGGCGGTCACTTTGACGGAAGTCACACTGGTGGTGGTGGCATCCATAGCGGCTTTGGCGGTGGTCATGGTGGTGGCACTAGCAGAGGTCACACTGGTGGCAATGGTATTGGTGGTGGTTCTGGAAGTAGTCACGACAGTGGCTCTAGCAGTGGTTCCAATGGTCCTATGTCTTCCAATGACCCTATTTTGAATACCCTTTTTCAGAATATGGGGAAGATGTAGAACCAGCTGGCGAACCTTTCCCAGGCCTCAGTCCAGCATATCTTCCAGCCCTTCTTCCAACACAACCCATTGTTGGTTGCAATCCTAAACACTCCTTTCCCACAAGGGATGGAGATTCCAAAATTTGAGAAATACGGTGGTAAAGGGGACCCGCAAACACATGTGTCTGCCTTCAACACCCTGTGCACATATTTCTTCCATCATGATGCATTGATGGCTAAAATGTTTCCCCGATCCCTCAAAGATACTGCACTGGACTGGTATTGTTCCTTGCCCGATCATTCCATCTTCACATTTGATCAGCTTGTGAATTAGTTCTTGCGACAGTTCCAAGCCAACATCGAACCGAAGATGACCTTCTCAAACCTTGTTAGATGCAAACAAGGGGACAATGAAAATATTACAGAATTTATAGCATAGTACCAAGCACTCTTCTCACAGATCTCGTATCCATTACTCGATTCTGATGTACAAAAGGTCTTCATAGGAAACTTACAAAGGCCTTGGCAAGAGAAGTTCGCCCTCATGAAGTATCCTTCTTTCGCACACTTGTGTGTGGCTTTACAAGAATACCAGCAAACAGTGGTTCAGTTTGGGAGTCCTCCCTCACGCTCCCATTCCAAAGGAAGATCTATCGTATCGATCTCAGGAAGAGATAAAACTATTGTGAATGTAGTAGATGTTATGGATAACAACAACCTCAGATGCGACCGAAAGTTTACGAAGCTATCAAAATCTTATTCTTCCATCTTGCAGAAGTTGGTGAAGGATAAGATCCTTACGTTGCTACCTCCTAAACCAGTTAGAGAACCATACCCTAGTTGGTATGAAGAAAATACTTATAGTCAATACCATCGAGTTAACGAACATGATACCGAACGTTGTATGCACTTGCATCATGAGATATAGGATCACATTAGGGACAGTAGTACATCTTGATGGGGGAAAACAAAACACAAACAAATCAGTAGCGAAAGCTAATAGTGAAGTGCAGATATACACGGACCCGTTTTCGTCGTACTCTGCTAACATGATTATCGATCTCACTGATTCTACTTCTCACCTTGAGGCATATGTTAATATAGTTACTGTTACTCCCTCTCCTCATCTTGCAACCAGCTTGTCAGATGTGACATTTACCTCACAAGACGCCAATAGCAAGCCTTCTCCGCTTTATATTCCCACTCGCCTCAATGGTAACATTATGAGAGGAATCTTGGTTGACCCCATGAGTAGAGTGAATGTCATCATGGAGGAGATGTTACTCTTAAACTCCTTATAGAGGGAGGAATACAAAAAAACAAACTCCATCATCTGCATACATGATGGAATTTCTCTTAAACCCTATGGATCAATAACGTTGTTCATCCTAGTCGAACCTAGGAGTGTAGACATGGTCTTCAATGTCATCCCTGAGTCAGAACAATTCAGAGTGAAACTAGGAATATCTTGGCTAGCTTCCATGAATGGGATCACCTTCGTGATTCATAAGTTCCTTAAGTTTTCCCATGAAGGTGTCATGCATGTGGTACATGACACTGGATTTCAGCCTGTGGTATCCCATGGAGGGTATTCACTGGATCACTTTTGGCCCACTCCAGTCGGTCCACTCCCATAGAGAATAGACCTACTTTATAAGAAGTATGTGAAGTACAAAATTGGGGACAAGGGATATCCAAAGTTGACCCTTCCCATGGTAGAGCATCTAGCTACCTCCTCCTCCCAAAAAGGAAAGGAGAAGCTCGCTCCCTCTCGAGTTGACTCATCCACTCCCCTCTCTTGGGAAGAATATTTGATGAACAAGCCTGAGTTCTACCCACTAAGTTTGATGATGCCTCCTTGGTGAAAGCCCAAGGTCAAGACATCGGATCTCCCTAACGGATCCTCAGGACCCTAGTATTATTTGTACGACATAAAGAAAGGCTCACAGAGATATTTTTCCCCTCGACCTATTCTTGTTCCCCCGAACAGGAAAGGACCCACCTCTAAGGTGGTAGAGTCAACTCCTCTCGCCGCTTCTGAGCCTGCCCCTCCTTCTCCCATTTAAGATTTTTCCCTTCTATTGGAGACAATTGTGGATGACACTCCCATGGCTGAACAAGATCCTTTTGTCCCTTCGCAAGTTCTGGCTCCTGGTTCAAAGAGCCATAGAAACCGCCTTGCACGTGAGCGTAAGCGTCGACGAAAGGCTCTCCTAGCCGAGCAAGCCTCCTTTCAGAAGAAGGAGGCAGAGGAGACCACAACTCATGTTGTTTCCTCTTATTTCCCTCCTTTCATCTTTGAATCTCTTTTGGCTCCCGTTGTGAGCACACACATGCTCGGAAGGGTGCAAGTGTTCATCGCTCCTTTGGCGAAGCCACCCTTATTGACTTCCATCCTGAATGTCTTGTCTTTCCCAAATCCTATGGACATTGTGAACACTTCAGTTGTGTCCATTGTGATTCTTTCCTCTTCTCCCTCAACCCTCCTTGTTTCATCTATAGAAGATCCCACCTTCTCTGAAGGGTGGCCCCATGCTAACTTGTTTTTTCCTAGCGACAGAACCAGTCCCAGCCTCCCCTGAGTTTTTCACTGCTCTTGAGTCCCTCTATGAGCCTAGTGGTGAACCTCAAGTGTAAAATCCTTCATTCGCTAAGGTGAAACATGGTACTCCCGTTAAGTGCATGTTTAACTCGATGGACAAAGTTCTAACCCTGTCATCGATCTTCGCTAGGTTGTTGACCCTAGAGCCACAAGAGCTAAGCAATGGAGACCTCATAGGTCCCTTTTCCTTGGCCCTTGTTGTGGGAGGATCAGAAGGTCCTCCCCTTAATATTACACCGTTGCAAGCTCCTCATCCTTCCCTCTTCGATGATCTAGAGTGGGAAACTGACGACCTCCTGGTTGACCAGTGTTAGGGGGAGACCGTCTTCTTAATCTTTAGATTAGATGTGTGTGTGTCATGACATGTGCTTCCCCCGTGATCATGCTACATGTGCCTGGATGACCCTCGTCACCCTTGTTGGTGCATGGATATAGGTGTGGTGTTTGTGTTATAAATCTTCCTCTATATGTTTCATCATTCGTCCATGTTTGTGATTCACTTTCGGTAAATTGGGGACGATGCAAAGTGTCAGGAGCATTTAGGCCTCCTTCCATGTTGAACCAATTTTTATTTTACTTTTTCTTTCATAAATTCTTCTTGATTTTCTTGGGGATTGATGATATTTTGCCTCTTATCGCATTACCTACATATATATAAATAAAGGCAGATCCGACCCCATGAAACCAGATCCCCCAATGCCCTTTGTGTGTGATCTTTCTTCTTTACCTTTCTCTTTATCTTTCTCTCGTCTTTGCTTGAGTTATCCCTTTCATGTGTGACAACACCTCTTCTACATCACTTGGTCTTTAGAAAATGTATTTGTTACCAAACGAATTTTTTCTCGAGGATCCTCCACACACTTCCTTGTTAGAATTGCATTCTCAACTTGAAACCCTAGCAGAACGTGTTTCCTTCATCATGGGTTCATAAAGAAAGGACTTGGAAATCCTCCTCTGAAGCGGGAATGGTCTTAGTTTTCCCCTCACATGAGCACATCTCTTTCCTTTTGAATTCCTTTAATGAAGTGAATATCTTTCAAAAGGATTCCTTGGTGATGAATTGATTCGAGAAGGAAGACATTAAGCTTTTTGAACAACGTGTCCCTTGAGTGGACCCCTTCTTTTCACACCGAGTTCTCGAGGGACCCCTTCAAAAACTTTCAATAAGTTCTATGGCATCTAGCTTGGGGGTAGCCTGACTAGACTGGTTCCACACCTCGACGTCTAGTTTGAGGGTAGCCCGACTAGATCATCCTTGCATCCTTACATCTAGCTTGGGGGCAGCCCGACTAGACTTCACCTTTCAAACAACGCGCCCCTTGACTGGACCCTCCTTCCTTTTGAAGGGGTCCCAGTTCCCGAGGGACCCCTTTGAAATTATTACAACTTAGCGACGGTCTGCGTGATTGTCTATTCACTGGCCTAAGTGACCACTTCCTGATGTGTTTTATCTGTGGGTAAAAATGTCACCATCTCTGACTCTGCGAAGTCCCCTCTACTCGGTCTCCCTCATGTGAGAGTTCTTGGGGGATACCTTCCTTGCAATTCTGCGGGTCTGTAAGGCACTTTCTTGGTTTCCTTCATGTGAGATTTCTTGGGGGATACCTTCCTTGCTGGTTTGCAGGGTTGTAAGGTGCTTTTCTTGGTTTCCTTCATGTGATATTTCTTGAAGGATACCACCCTTGCAAGACCGTGAGCCTATAAGGTACTTTCATACTTCAGCTTTGTGGTTTCGTGGAACTATGAAGTTCTTTCCTGCACTTCTGGGTTCGCCAGACCGTGCTCTGCTTCCTCGTCAGTTAGGTATACATCTCTTACTCTGCTATTTTCTTACTACTCTACTTTACCAAAGCACTCATCAGTGCTCGTGCTCGCTAAATTGGGGGGAAAATGTATGAACATGAATTTTCACCCCTAACGCAAATTCCCTTTTACCCCCTTACACTTTAGATAACCAAAAGTGGAGGTTTAATTCCATTGAAGCCCGCTGCTTGCATTCCACTTGGTACCTTTTTTGTGTGTCGGTGGGGGCATTTCTATCGGGGACGCCCGAGCGGCACGTAGACTTTCACGCGCAGTGCTTACGTCCTTGGTAGATTCCTACAGCTGGAGACTGCAAAGACATTACACTTTCGATTGGAAGTCAAAGTGTAACACCCCTCTTTGGTTGGTCGACCTAAATATGGTCATTTTTCACCTTCTCCTTCATATTCTCACTCCATTCTTCCATTCTCAAGTTTTTAACAAGTTGGCACACTCTCTCCATGCTTTGAGAATTCATTTCCAAGCTTTGTAGCTGATGAGCCCATAATATGGCTATAATTTGGATGTCATGATTATAAGTTTTAGAAACTCTTGCTCTCTTTTTATGAATGTTTAAACTCTATGGTTACAAACTTTTAATGTTTATGGGTAGCATTTGATGATAAGAAATCCTATACTCTTGATGCATAAATACCTTAGCCTATCTATAATCATAGCCCTATTTTGACTTCCCAATTGACTGATGCGATGAATGTAGTGTTTGAATAAGTAAGATGAATTGAATGCATGTGATTAATGAAGAATGTTGTGCTATTATGAGTGCATGCCTTCTTTTGCCTCTATTGCCATGTGTTCTACAGGTTGTTGGAGCTAATATGAACAAGTCAATACATAGTAGAACTCGCAAGGAAAGGTTGTCTTCAGCGCACTAGCGAAGGAGTCATTCAAAGCACGGATTCTTTTATCCGATTCTTTGGGAAAGAACCAAATGAATCATCGATCTAGGAAGGAGTGCTCTAGATTTCCTCTGAGACAGTTGAGCGGATAGACTCGCATTTATGAAGTATGTTCCTCCGTCTCAGGCAGCATTTATACCCGCATCTTCCTCTATTAGTTGATTAGTTAGTTAGTCATTTCTCTTTAAATAAAGGTTCCTCCTACGCGGGTGAATAAGGTTGATCAAGAGAGTTTTAGACTAGAGAATAGAGATACAATAGATTGTAATTGTTTACTGTTATAATGAAGAACAAAGCTTTGCATTAAGTTTCTTACAAGCAACAACCATGTATGAGATTCAGAAGTATGAATAAGAACTGATGAAGTTTTGAGTTCTATTCTTGCATAATTGGTTGATGCTTGCTAAGGGGGCCCACTTAGTGAGTATCTGTAGTTAGCTATTTTCTTTCTGTTATTTATCTGTTAGAATTCCATTTCCGTAAGCTTTGATGCAAACTCAATCTTAAACTATTCCTGCAGCATAAGGAATCCATCCCTGTGTCTGTTCTTGTAGCATAAGGCCAGTTCATGGTTTTTGTTTCCAGTAATTGTTATTATGATTTTTGATTTAGTTAAGTGATGTTTAAGTTAGTAAGACTTTACTTCATGTCCCTGCATCAAAATTAGAATTCCTTTCAAGCATTTACTTCTAGAAAGTTATGGCTAAAACCGGTTCTTAGTGCACATACAGTGCCGCTCCATTTCAAGTATACGTTCCCTGGTTTGACAAATAAATGAACAACCATGAGAAGATGTTAATCACCTGCTGGAATGTCCAATTCCTAGGTTAGGATTTTCCACGACTTCTATATGCTTTTATGGGCGCGACCAGTAGCAACACCCTTCACTCCATTACAGAAATCCATTACTCCATCACTCCAACAAGGCAAGCACAATACAAACACCACGACAACAGAGGCTTGGGTCCCTCTCGTTCTCTCCTCCACAAGCCTTGAGTGCTTTGGATGGAGGTGGTAAGCTCCTCTAACCTCTCCTATTGTTTTTGATTGAGTAAACATGTATTGCTTGAAGTGTTTTTTGTTTATGTATCATGTAGTTTCTTTCCTTTATCATTATCTCTATCATTCCAAACTTGGCCTTTCATGACCTAGGGCCTCGCAGTGGGTGGTCCTCCTATCTTACATTATCAAAAGATTCTGAGGAAGTTTTTGTTTCTTGAAGAATAACCACATCTGCCCCACAAGCGTCCAACTGATGCTTGATTTGATCTCTCTTATCAGAGGCATTAAAACCTCTGATATTCCATGAAATTAACTTCATTACATCTTAGGAGAGCAGCATGCTCTCCTTGGCTTTTTTTGTTTGTCAAAACCAGCTAAAAATGTACCCTTAAGAGTGGACTAAGTACCAGCCTCAATTTATTCTTTCATTTTGGTGGCTAACGATTTCCTTCCCCTTCTTACATGATTCTTTTTGTTAGCATTGAGAGACAAAGGTGTCTGAGATATGGATAGAGTTTGTGGAATTTCAAAATTTCCAACCTCACCCAACACTTCTGAAGAAATTTCATCAATCATTTGGTCTACAACTAATGATAAAGAATTATCAACAAAGCTTTCCATGTCATCATTTAAATCTATATAGTGAGATCCATTATCAATTACATCCTCACAAAAAGAACCCGACATCAAAATTTTACATTCCTTTCGAGGATGAATGGACATATCATTATTCTCAAATGTAGATAGAAAAACCCTCGAAGTAATAAGTATAGCTATATAATGAATTTCTTGCATGGTGGCAGACTTAATTTTAGGTGAATATAGATTTAGAGAACTATGAAAATCACTTACACCAAACTGATAATATTTCACCCATTCTTTTGAAAAAGAAACAGTAAAAACATGATTTGTCGAAAGGAACAAATCAGAAAAAGAAACACCAGTATCAGACCCTTTGATAGAAATTGATTGAGCAATATTTAAATCAAGATTTTTTCTAGTTTCTTTACTCCTTGAACACTCTAAATTGTGCACATCCATATCCCTCTTACCCATTGTGCTAGAGGATCCTCTAAAAAACACTGCTACCTAAAGATCTTTTGTCGTCAAATCAAAACCTTGAATAATATCATTCTCAGAAGAGGATGCACTCTTAGAAACATAGGATGAGTGGGAAACAAATTTATCAGTTATCCTTGTTTCTATTTTCTTAAGAGCCAAAGGCAGTTTGGTACTTGATTCTTCCTTTGAATACCCACCTCTAACCAACTTGCAATCAACAAGTGGATGAATTGCAAAATGACAATGATTACAAAATTCCTTGGGACGCTCAATAACAACACTCTACTTCCAAACCCCATTCTTTGAATTTATTAACAACTATGAAGGAAGGGTTTTTGAAACATCTAGAAGAACACAAACCCTCATAGGATATGAAGGAGTGGAAAAGAAACCCAAATCCTATTTGAGAAAAATTCCTAACTAATTTCCCATAATTTCAATAAGATTTGTTTATCTGTATTCCAAAGGAAGACCTTGAAACTGTAACCAAAAGGGGATAAACTTTACTAGAGTAAGAAAAGGGTTAAAATTTGGAGACCACAAAAGAGTAAATAGTCTGTGTCCCTCATAAAATTTGGATTTGGTAGAATGAACAAAATTTATAGCATCCTTAGATTTAAAGAGAACAACAAAAAACCCTTCTCCCTTATCAAGATAAAACACTTGAGTAGACCCCACCCATACATCAAATATCCATTGTTGTAGAAGATCAATATCAGGAGAAAATTTACAGAACTTACCAATAAGAGCATGAGATTGTAGATCCTGAGTTTGAGGCTGCAACATTGCCTCAGGAAATGTAATAGAAGATATAGACACATCAGGATGATCAGAAACCCTATTCGAAGAAGGATCTTTGAAATTATCTTTTACAAATTCTTTGTGAACTCACAATTTTTCCCCATTGCTTTGTTGTTGGTTGATCTTATTCCTTTGAGCATTTTTCAATTGCAAATGGAGAAACCGATAGCAGTCTTTCTGCTTCAGAGCTATATTATTCAGAAATGATGCAAGTGTGACCACCTCAAAGGAAACATATCCAGATTGAAACCTAGAACCTTCCCATTGCTCAGAAAGAAGTTGGCGTTTCTCCAGCTTTGGATTGAAGGGAACTCCTGATTTGATCAGGACATTATTTGGGAATGTCACAGAAAAGTGACATTCAGAAACAACATCAGCCCACGAATGAGAGGAGCTTGAAGAATCTCCAAGGACTTCAGAATCCGAAGCACACATATAAAAAAGGAGGTTGTATTTTTCTATTTAAAGCTTTCCTGGTTTTGGAAAATGGTTGAAGATTCTTATTGGATTGATTGTACTTCTGATGAAAAGGAATCCAACAGTCATTATAAAAAACAAACCCAAGAAGACACTCTAAACCCTTAAACCCGCCAGAAAATACCTTTTTCATCGAGGAAAAGGAATTTGGTAAAGAATGAAGAGTTGATCTACTAGAATATTTACCATTAGAGAAGGAAGGAGCATTCCTTTGACCCCGATTTGTACCATGAAAACCCAAAGACTACATAGAACGACCATAAAATTTTGAAAAATTACCGTTAGCGGCAAAAGGAGGTCTCCAATTCTTGTGATCCTCCATCTAATTCATTCCCTAACCAATTCAATAAATACAATAAATATTATAAGCAGGTTATTATAATAAAAAATAAGGCTAATTATTTATTTTTTAAAGTAAAATAGATTTAAATATTTTAAAATATATATGATGTACTAAAGGAGAGAATCTTCTCCAAGGTGGTTATTTTTTAAATAATAAAAAATAGACAAAAGTTGACATCTCATGAAATCTATGATGTTTTGATTAAATTTGATTTTAAAACATTATTAAAACATAAAATATTCATCTTTTTTTAAAAATCATACACTACATTTTCAAGTTATTGTTTACTTTTTTTGTGACATCCCTTCGACCTTACATTTAAAAAAAGAAATCAACAATCAAAATTATCCTCTTAAATTCAAAAAAAACATCCATCTATTTTTTAAAATTATAAACATAAATTAAATTAATAATTTTATGTTTCATTATTTTATATCATTTTAACATTTAAAATGTAAACATCAATTTTGGATCATCCAATTTGAAAAACTCTATTTGTGTTGGTCATTTCCTTTATAAAATGTAACACAATTCTAAAATTTTACCTAAGACTAATTTGTTATCTTAGAAACAAGCTACAACCTCTTACATGAAGGCTCCAAACTCAAATTATAACAAAATTTCATTTAGTAGTCCCTAAAGTGTCTTGATTCAAATTTTTGTGGTTAAAACTTAAAGTAAGATATGATACATATGTTCTAAGTCACTTTTTCAATTTTATTCACTATTCTATTTAGTATCCATTTTTCTAGTTTATCACTTTTTTCATTATGTTTCTTAGAAAAATAAATACCTCATTAGGAAAATAAAAACCTACACTAACAAATTTGACCTCTCAAAAATTACTTTGATATCTTGTCAATGTGTTCACATGTAACGATTATTTTCTATTTGATGATATTGATAAACTTGGTTGTATCTTTTCTCACTATATTAAAAATTCATGAGTTGGTGTAGTCTTTGATATGTTTAATATTTTAATGTGTAAATATTTTCCCTCAAACAAATTATATACGATATGCTAACTAATTATGAGAGATATCTAAAATGAAAACAATTTTTTCAAGAATTGATAACATAAAAAATACACTAGTTAATTATGAGAGATGTAAAATATGAATATAAATCTTCCATAAAAACACAAATATAAAATGAATTATATTTTTTAATAATATTTACAAGACTTATGATCTATAAGATTTTTTTATATGAATACAAATTACAACAAAAAAAATATTTAATCATAAACCAATATAAAAATAGGTCTCCTACTAATTTTGGTTCAAAGTTCTCTTACCTTGTAAATATTAACAAGTCCAGCAATGAAAATATGCGATGTAAAGATAAGTATGTTTGAAAGATGCTTAAATAATCTAAGTAAAAATATGAGCCACAAAGTAAAGGATAAACATGAAAATATGTTGCTAATATTCAATGTAATTACTCATTACAAAATTATGTGTTGAGATTCCCAAAGAAGAAATAAGCCATGGCATTTTGTCTTTTTGAATAATGAATACATAACCATTATTCATCATTTACAAGTTTAATAAAGGGCACATCAATGATATAGGTATCAATAACAGCCTAAATCAAACATGTAGAAGCTTAATGGATTTTAAATATGAGATTATATTTTGAAATTATCAACACCTCATATAAGGAGAGAAATCCATTATAAATAAGGCTACAAAATTATCTTTCACTCTTGAATGTAATAATAAAGGAAACTAGACTAGATAATTCATTTGCATATTTTAATTAAAATGATAAAGTAAATGTAGTCACAAACAGTACTAATTTATAATATTGGTTCTTCTCATGTGTGTCGCATCTTCTTAATCTTACTGACAGTCTTATCATCATAATATCAAGGCTTGCACCATGCCTGATATCCATCTTATCATGCACATAATCATTCAAAGTATTTATTATTCCATGATAGTAGAGGTTTTAATATAGGCAAGTACAAGACTCGCATTATCAATTTCCTCATGTCTATGCAAAACAAAAGTTTCAGCTTCCAAAAATTATAATGGATTCAATTATCAAGGTCTTTTTGATCAATCTAATAAGGATTTTCATCATTTCAATCATATATAAACTCTCTTGTATAAGATGTAAAAATACATATGACTACAATTTGTATGAAGAATCACTTCCTAGAGCTTCAAATATGATGGCTTGAGCTTCCCTAATGAGTTGAACAACACCTATTTCACAATAATATTAGTATGAAAATTCAATAAGTTATACTAAAAGTAAAATAATTAATCATTTGAAATACAATAAATGTCCATTTCATAATCTACCTCATTTCAAGTAATTTCATTCCAACTAATTATACACTACACAATATAAATTAGACACTTTCTCATACACTCTTTAAAAAAATTATAATATTTCTATGTAATTAGATATATATATTGTTCATATTTTTATGTCTCTCTTACTTGCTTTGTACTTCTAATGATAAGTTATGTGAAAGTTGGCACTCTTCTATATAATAGGTCCTCACAAAAGTATTGAGGTAGTGCAATAATAGATCCAAAGTACATGGGTTTCCATTCATAAAGAGAAGTTTGAAATTTGAAGGAACCTTCCTTTTTCATTGGTGCAACAACTAGGTACATGTAACTATCAACTTCACCTTAAGAACATGCAATTAAAATCATGGCTTTTTTATACTTATCTTTCCCTTGTGAAAGAGGGGATCAACCACTCATTTAATGTGTGGGCTCATGTGAGGTGTACTCCATTGAAAAAGCTTTAGGCTCACTTATCTTGAACCCCATTCATTGTCATCTAAAATAGGTACCACAAAAACCTTGCACCCACCTACCAAGAATGGTCCTCATTATTCGTTTGTCCCATAGGCAAAGGGTCCACAATAATAAAAACAAATTTAAAGTCATTCCAAACTTCAAAAAAATTGAAGCTTGCACTTGTTTCCAATGAGAAGCTTTATGTAACTCGAGTTAAAAGCCTTATTATCGCAAACCAATCTTAATAAAAAAATTATGAAAGATCCAAACTTTTGGACAATATAAACTAATGGAATTGTGCCAAGGGAAATTGCCCTTAGAATTGGAATTTTTAACCAAGATCATAAAGTGGTCACTTATTAAATCGTAATAGCCCACGTGTTTTATTTCAGTTCTTTCATTTAATGAAACAATTAATGAAAAAGTGGTTTGTTTTTATAATTAGTGTTTTATTTATTGTGTTGTATCATATTTTGAGTTTATGTATGGAAAAGCTTTAACTAATTATATTAAAATATAAAAAATTGTTTAAATTTTTAAGAGTCTTATAGATTCATTTTTACAATTTTTTTATTAATTTTGAAATAGATTGAATTTTTTATATCAAAATATATCGGTTTGTTCTTCTTTAAGTAGATGTTGGTTCTAAAAATGAGAGCTCTCTATGAATCAAAAGTTTTGTTAAATAGATTATAATTTAAAATCTATATAACATTGTTTACTAATAATAAATTTTAGTTAATGGGACTTTAAGAATATATATATAATTTAAAAGTTTGTAAGAAAAAGAAAGATGAATCATAATTTATAATGTATTTGATTGCATTTCTAAAATCGATGTTGAAGAAAAGAATTTGAGGATGAACATCAAGATAAATAGATTGTTGATAACTCTTAAGAATGTGAACACTGTGTTGGGTTATTTTCCTAACTAATAAAGTTACATATCTGTGATATTCATAAGAAATAAGATCTCATAATAGGCAATGATTTTTTCTAAAGAGGTAATAAAACTTGTCACAAATCTCATACTACATTGAACACCTAAATATAGAATATTCTTTTGATTTTGGTTCATTATTGTAGAGTCTATGAATGTGTTGATCTCTCAACACAAAGTAGTATGAATCCATGAGAAATTGATGAAAGCATAACTAAAATTGACCCATAGAAATCTCAAACCAAAAGCAAGTATAGTATATACTTGGGAGGAATAATGCATGCATCTATATAAGTATAACACTTCAGGTGGTGGTAATTTTTTATTGGCAATGGTTCTATAAGTTACATCCAAGTTGACTTTATGTAGGCTTTATATATCTCATTATTAGTTTATCTTTGAATATTTTTTCAACATGTGGGGGAATTTTTGAAAACTATATTAGGAGAAAGATAATTAATATAAATGCCAAATCCTTATAAGAAACCCCATGTATTGGCATACCAAGTGTTCTCAATCCTGTGTTCACATAACTTCATAGGTGATTGAAGATCCTTGAATAGATATCCATTATCCAAATTTTTGAGTTTTTCATTCATCTTAATCTATGAATCAACATCACTAAATAAAAATTAATTAAATTGTAAAGAGGATACATGTCAAATTCGACCAAAAGATATTGCATGTCGAACTAACCTTTTAGCTGCAAATTTTTGGATAACATGGAAATAAGGAATTTGTCAACCTAATCCTATCTAGTATTATAAATTATAAGTACTCTAAACCCACAATTACATGATTATTGATGACACTAAAGTTTGAAAGACAAGTAATTATATTTTGGCATCATAAAACTAGACTTGGAAACACTATCTCTCAAGTGTATTAATTGTATCATAAACCTTATGTAATCTCCCATTTGTAGCATAAAGCATATTGAGAATACCAAGGTAAATGGAACATAAAACAAATTCACCAAAAAATCTTTTTTAAATAAGATTAAATATGAATGTAGTACTTTCTTAGTTACATTGAAAACTATGACCTTTGTTTTATTCAAGCTCACATGTAAACAATGACTATCACAAAATGAATCTAATATATTAAGATGTCATTGTGTGAACGTGAAATATAACCATATTAATAATGCTAATAATCAACTAATAAATCAAGCATTTAACCTAACTAGATCATATTCCCAAAGAAATTCTTGCAAATACAAACTAGGAATCCATTAAATATGAAATAGCAATCAATTGATGTAGAAAACCTAATTAAACACAAGCAAACCTCATCCCATTGAGGGATTAGTGTTGAATTGATGTGGAATGATCAACCCTTTCCTAATCCCATTGTTGAAGCAATGCTTTGATGACTTCTAATAGTGAATTGAATGAAAAGGGTTATTTATAGGATTTTTAGTTGAATCAATGACTAAGATTGATTTGGCTAATCAATGGATAGAAATGAATGTGAGAGAATGACATGGATCAATGGTCAAATCTATGGATGAGATTAAAGAATGACATGATCATTGAATTTAATCAAGGGCTCTAAGTGAATTAGAATGTGCAGGTCCCTTAATTTTAGGAAGAATGTTGGAAGATATTTCCATTTGGTGGGAAATATTTGAATTCAAATGAGAGGAATATTCTCTTGCAAGTGGGAGAAGTTGGAGGAATTAGTCAATTAAATAATTAAAAAACTATTTAATTGTGCAAGGTGAGAGAATTTAGGATTTCAATTAAACAATTAGATTGTTTAATTAAAAACAGGATTATGACAATTAATTAAATAATTGGGATTATTTAATCAAATAGGATGAAAATTAGCGTGAAAGGGGTGAATTAATCCGATAATATTGATTATTTGATTAATAGAAGAAAATGATGAATTTAATTAAACAATTAGCATTATTCAATTAAATAGATAAAAATGATTGAATCAAGATGAAAATAGTGTTAGTAAATCAAATCAGATGTGTGATATTGAAATTAGACAATTTTAAGTGTCTACATTTTTC
Source organism: Sequoiadendron giganteum (assembly GCA_007115665.2). Classification (NCBI taxonomy): domain Eukaryota; kingdom Viridiplantae; phylum Streptophyta; class Pinopsida; order Cupressales; family Cupressaceae; genus Sequoiadendron; species Sequoiadendron giganteum. Next base: position 616,952,467 of record CM021104.1, read on the forward strand.
CCCTCTTTGAAGCGAGGTACTTACTACATTGGTTCAAAGAATTGATGCCTCTTAGATCAACATTGTTGGTCAGATCAAGAATTTTAAAATTCATGATTTTTTTGGATGTCTGACCATGCCCCAATGGAAAGAGTGAATGCCGGTATGCTACCCCCTCAAGAGATTGAGTGGAAATTTTTATTTTCTGGTCGAGATCGTGACAAAGATGCGAGATTGGTTCGGCTACAAAGAGGACAAAATTAAATTCTTAGAAAGCTCAAATGTTCATTGTAGATAGATTTTATGATGCATAGACAATCATTGGCTATGGATAACCTCATGTAAATCTTTTAGGTTTATGACACAAATTTGATACTTAGATAGAAATGTTAGTAGATATTGAAGAATGAGATGGATAAAAGTAGAAGAATGAGATGGATATTGACTAGTCTTAACTTTTGTGATTGATTTAGAAGTCCAACAAATCTATGATTATTCGAGACCTTATTAGATATGTGATTAGATAGAATATATGATACTTCCTTTCTTCTTGGATTAGGATAATTTCATCATAGAATTCCTTATTTTTGATATAGAAAATAGATACAATGTATTAAGGTATTGAAAACTACGATGACGTTGTATCTAATACAATGGGATTTGACTTTGTAAACATATAGGAGTATCCTTGTTCATACTTGACATATAAAAATCTTGTTTGATCATGTAAAAGAATAATCCATCAAAGTAAGGAAACTAACGCACCAAAGGTATGAAGAACCTGATATGTCCTAGCCATTATTTTATTTGAGACTATCCCGACACATGCAAGATAAGTATTCGTCGAGATTGTACAACAAGAATATCCAACAAACACAACAAACAAAATCAATTATAAATGCCCCATTCCTTCTTCTCTAAATTGTTTTGATAGACATCATGGAGAAATGATCGAAATGAACCAATAAGATAAATCATGAGAAAAAATCAAAATGAACAAACAATCAATGTTATACATATTTGTTGCCAAAGTGATGTGGTTAAGGTGATTTCCAACGATGATGTCTATTGTAGGAAAGATGTATCTATAGGACATATTATCGGATGTTTAACTAAATCTAACTATTTGATAGGCCATTGATATAAATGTTAATTGACAATATTTACTCATGATCAAGAATTAATACTTTTACACTTTAAAGTTTATAGTTCACTGATTGTTATACTTTTTTCCATTTGCATTACCAAGGGTTAAAGATGACAATTGATTTATTAGGGATGAAATTTTATTGCAGATGAAAGAAAAATGGGATGGGTGATTTTGTTTTTCAAATATTTCAATGTTTTTGATGTTTTGAAATGTTTTGGGGTAAACCCACAAAATTGGTTTACAATTTGAGTGAGGAAGGAAAATTGCAAAAACGCTCCTATGATTTTTTTTTGCTTTTTAGGGGTTCACACAAATTGGGGTGTTCGAATGGACCTCGGTTTGAGCGAACCATATTAAATGATGGGACTCACTTTTTTTTGCAATTTTTATGATGAATACAATGGAAAATTGAATATAAGAGGGGGTTCACTCGAACCTAGGTTCATTCAAACCTTGGTTAGATAGCAACCTCCAAGGGGGTTTCACTCGAACCTGGGTTCATTTAAACCCCCTTTTTCCCCCTTCTCCCCCTTTGGCACCAAATTTATGTAGAATTTTTCCCTTTGAAGCTCAATTTGAGGTTGATAAAAATGGAGGAGACTTCATAGACCCAATTGGATGATGGTAGTCCTCAGAACAAGCTATCCATCAAATATAATTTTAATATTTTTTGTTTTAATTATGTATTTATTGTTTTAGTTTGATTAAACATAGGTTTTCACCAAAAATCAAGCTATTTGTTCTGCACATGTGGAAAAATAGCATATTATCAAATTAAAATTCTGAAAAATATGTTTAAGCTAGGTATCGATGTCCTTGATCGAGTAAAAAAAAATGAATTTTGATACATACAAAAAAAGGTATGTTGTATACAATCTGCCTATGTCTGAGTTGTAATTGGTTTGACTTAAAAACTTGATTAAGGAAAAACTATTCAATAAAACACTATGAAACCAAATGAACTAGTAAGATATTGTAGTCACAAATCTAAATTAAAAAAAAATAGAATTTTATCCTTCGTAGAAAAAAAGTTATGTTATATACGGTGAGCATCACTCCTTAAAAATGGTGTTTACAAATAAAAACTAGTTTTCAAAGGAGATGGAAAAAGAAGTGCAATATGATTCTAAAAATTTTGAAAAAAAAAATATTTAGAATCTACAGACAAAATGTCACAAATTACTAGTTTGCGTAATCTTCAAATTTCTCACAGTTTACCTGCTATAGGTGCCCAAAAGTGAATATTTAGTTAGAAAATATTAGTTCACTGTCTAGTTTGGCCAAAAATCATAAACCAATATTGTGGGATCACCCTTTGAGGTTGTTTGTGAGCTTTTGGGATTATGTGAATGTTTGAGTTTTCAAGTTATTTGAGGTTGTTTTAGTTTTATGAAATATATTTGAATGTTTTGATTTTTAGTTTTCCAAATGTTTTTGTGTTTTTCAAGGTCAGGCCAAGATCAAGACCTAAAGGGGACTGACCTAATACCTTGGGGGCTCATCAATGATGGCCTTACCTACGTAAGCTCAAAGATAATGCAGTTCAACAAGTATTTTCAAACTCAATCATTAATTTTTACAATTTATTTATGAGTTTTGAAATAGATTGAATTTTTTATATCAAAATACATCAATTTATTCTCCTTTAAGTAGATGTTGGTTCTAAAAATGACAATCTTCTATGACTAATTTTTTTTGTTAAATAGATTACAATTTAAAATTTATATATATATTTTTTACTAATAATAAATTTTAGTTAATGGGACTCTAAGAAAATATATATTATCTAATAGTTTGTAAGAAAAATAAAGATGAATCATAATTTATGATGTATTTGATTGCACTTCTAAAATTGATGTTGAAGAAAGAAATGTAAAGGTGAACATCAAGATAAAGAGATTGTTAATAACTCTTAAGAATGTGAACATTGTGTTGGCTTATTTTTCTTACTAATAAAGTTTCATATCTTTGATCCTCATAAGAAATAAGATCTCATAATGGGCCATTGTTTTCTCTAAAAAGGTAATAAAACTTGCCACAAATCTCATACTACATTGAACACCTAAATATAGAATATTCTTTCGATTTTGGTTCATTATCGTAGAGTTTATGAATGTGTTGATCTCTTAACATAAAGCATTATGAATCCATGAGAAATTGATGAGAGCATGACTAAAATTGACCCTAGATGAGGATTGCATTATATTTTGACAAGTGTCTTAATCTCACGCAATGAGATAAATTGACCTATATTTAGCCTAATCTAATAAATAAAAAATTACTCCTAATTTTATCTTAAGTAATTAAAGTAATAAGGACTTAATGATTAATTAATGATAGTTATTAAGTGATTATCCTAATTAGTCCAACACCCCCCCTTAAGATCAACTTAGGGAGAAGCTAAAAATTGTGATGAAGAACACAATGATGGATGCATGGATGGGTTTCAGATACAATTCTTGATGAGGTACCCATATACAAATAGATGAACCTCTCATAACCAAAGAAAAGGAGAAAATCACATGGGAAAAAATACTCCTCTCCAAAAGAGAATAAAAAATTGCACTAGTGAAAGAAGAGTAGACGGAGGACTCAATGTGATCCCCCAAGGATTACTTCTGTCACATAATTATAATAGATTTCCCCCTGACAGGGGAGATAAAATGAGGATATGAATTGCCCCATAAAGAAGTAGCTCTTGTTTCAATGATGAATACCCGAAGATAGAATATGATTCACTGCCTTCAAACAACATTTCTGCCCTTAGGAAGAAATAAATCCAGTGGTTATTGGAGAAGCCAATCTAAAAATATGGGTGAATCAAGAATCTAAATACAAATTATGTATGCCTCTAAAAAGTTCTCAAGTGTCCACATGTCAAAAAGAGATGATGCCAATCTAGAAACTAGTGAAGACTGATGTAGAACAGGCTCCAAAGATAATGAAAATGGTGGGCCAACAATGTTGATGTGACTATCAAAAAAGAGGAGATGAATGTGCTCAAACTAATCCTCTATATTTGCAATATATGACTCTACAAACAAGGAGGATATGTCTACAAGATATGAATCCCAAGTAGTTGTATTTGAAAGAAGATGGATGTCATGTTGCACTGAATCAATAGGAGCAAAGATGTGGCAATGCCAAACTGATCGAGAACAATAGAAGATGATGATTTAGTCTCAATCTGAAGAGTGGAAAGATGAATACAAGTCTTTCAACTATTAGAACATGCAAGTCATGTGATATACTCAAGCTCTTCTAAAGTATCATCATAAAAGGGTATGAAATATGCATCTACAAAGGGATGATACAATCTATAGTAGGATCCTTTGGTTATGGAGAGATATGAGTGTCTCTATAGATCTAAAAAGAAAAAATAGTGGTAATTTTGGGGTTAATAGTTTGGGTTCTTACACTCGGGTAAGTGCACCAATCCGTGACACAATTTTGGTGCCAAATTGCAAAAAAAACTCGTAATAGGCCATATTGTGCTCGCCAAATAGGCTTGGTAATACCGAGCCTTCGCCAAATGGCTTGAATTTTGCAATGAATGAACAAGTGTGAGTTCTCTTTCTTTTTGCAATGAATTTTGGAATGCATTTTTCTAAACTATTTCATTTTCACTTTCTCTGCCAAGGAAACTATATACATGAAATAAAAATTTAAGTATAAGTTGACATTTACATATGGGAATTTAATTTCTTATACTTTAAGTTATATTTCATGTATATAGGTAGGATTTTTGAGAGTGTTTTCAAATCTCTAGGAGTTATAATGCAGATTCTAGTTTTTAGAAGATCTTAAAAAATTTAAACTTAGTCAAATTTCAGTAATCAGCAATTCAAATTTCACTAATCAGGAGATCAAATTTTAGTAGTCAACAAGTTGTATCATATTTCTCTCTCTCTCTCCTCTCTACTCTCTATCTCTCCACTCCCTCTCTCCCCTCTCTCTCTCTCTTACCCCTTTATCTCCTCCCTACATCTGTCTCCCTCCCTCCCCTCTTTACTTCTCTCTATCTCTTCTCTCTACATCTCCCCCCCTCTCTACTTATATTTATCTCCCCTATCTCTCTTTACCTACCTCTCCCTCCATCACTTTGTATCACACTTATGTCTCCATCCCTCTACCTACATCTCTCACTCTATATCCCTCTCTTCCCTCGCTTCCTCTCTAGCTCCCTCCTCTCTATCTTATAATTCTCTCTCCCTCCCTCTCACTCTCCCCTCTCTATCTCACCATGCTCTCTCTCTCACACACACACAAACCTCTATTTTCATCGCTAACACTCCCTCCCTCCCCCCTTACCTCTCTACTTCTCTCTATCTCTCCTCTCCCTCCTCTTGACCTCACCCTCCCTCTCCTTCTTTTTGTCTGTCCTCCCAATCTCTCTCACTATTGTCCCTCACTCCCTCCCCCCTCTTTCTCTCTCAGTCAATCCTTTTCTCTATCTCACCGTTCTCTCTCTCACTCACTCACACACACACCTCTATATCCCTCCCTCCCTCTCCCTCCCTCCCTCCCTCTCCCTCCCTCCCTCCCTCTCTCCCCTCTCTACTCTTGATCTCCCCTCTCTTTCCATCTCTCTTTCCCTCTTTATACCTACCTCTCCCTCCATCACTCTCTCTCCATCCCTCTCTATCTCATGTATGTCTCCTTCCCTACCTCTTCCCCTCTCTACTCTCTATCTCTCCTCTCCCTACCTCTCTCTTTGTCTCTCCATCCCTCTCTTTCTCTCTCACTCTCTCCTCTCTATCTCACCATTATCTTTATCCCTACCTATCACCCCCTCCTCTCTAAATCATCATTCCCTCTCTCCCACCTTCCCTCCTTCCCTCTTTCCTCTCCAAATCACCATTCTCTCTTTATATCACTTTACCTCCTTCCCTCTCTATGTCTCACTTATCCCTTTCTACCTCTCCCTCCCTCCCTCTATTTATCTCTATTTCTCATTCTCTCCTTACCTCTCTACTCTCTATCTCACCACTCTCTCCATATCACTCTCCCTCCTATCCATCCCTCTCTCCTTCCCTCTCTACCTACCTCTCCCTCCACTACCTACCACTCTCTCCCTCCCCCTCTTTCTCTCTTACTCTCTCCTTCCCTCTCTACTCTCTATCTCTCCCCCCTTCCCTCTCTAATATCTTTCTCTC
>CM021104.1:616958851-616998667 GCA_007115665.2 Sequoiadendron giganteum
CACACACACACACACACACACACACACACACACACACACACACACTCACCTCTATCTCCTCCTTACCTGTCCCTTCCTCCCCTCTCTACTTCTCTCTATCTCACCTCTCTCTACGTCTCCTTCCCTCTCCACCTATATTTATCTCCCCTATCCCTCTGTTTACCTACCTCTCCCTTCATCACTTTGTATCTCACCTATGTTTCCCTACCCTCATGTTATATTACTAAGTTATAAATAAAATTAGTTTAGAAGGAAGATTTTAATTACACAATAACATCTAGTAAAAAACAAATCACAAATATACACATTAGGTAACATTTGTAAATCATTTTATATTTAATAGAAAATTAAAAAAATCATTATTAAAATTCACAATCTTTAAAACTAATGAAGATAAAAATATTTTCACCTCTTAAAACTAACTCTTACACATGTTCTATTAAACAAATTGATACAATTTATATCTATATCATTAAATAATTTACTACTATTATAATATTATTTAAATACATGGAAAAAATTGATACAATTTATATTAATATCATTAAATAATTTACTACTATTGTAATATTATTTAAATACATGAAAAAAATTAATAATCAGTAACATTCTTCTTCGTTAAAATTCAAATTTGATTATAAATTTAAGAAAAAATATTTTATAAGAATTATTTTATTAATTATATTTATATTAATATAAATGTTATACATATGTATCATATTGTTGATACATATTAATAGTATACCTATATAATATATATATATACACTTAATGTTATTATTCAAAAAAATATATTAATACATATATTAGAAATGATAAACACATTAATATTATAAAATTTTAATATATTAATATATTATAGAACAATTTTTAAATATATTAATATTGCTTGGAAAAAAATAATATTTTAATCTTATTTGCAAATTTTTTAATATATTTAATAACAATTTTATATATTGATTTTTATATATTATATAACAAATTTTTAAATATATTAATCTTTATTTTGGGGAAAAAGAACACAATGCACAACAAATCAAAAATTACGCAGTGATTAATTTAAAGTAGATCTGACAAACAAGGAGGCACGACAGGTTCTTGACATCTACCTCAAATTTCATTTATTTTAACACCAAGATGAATTAACTCATGACTCATAAATTTGCATGATTCAAATATTTGTATCACGCTTAATTTCATATTTTGATGTTGACTGATGTGACAAATATGCTTTAAATACCTCAATGGTTGCTTTACCGCATTACCTCATGCCACTTTTCTCTCCTCTGCGGTACCATGGTGTGCTTTGATTTCTTTCCATTATTTTATCGCTCTACTGCCTATCATATTTCATATTGTCATGGTATCACGTTATGTATTGCTATTGTTATTTAATTGCACTGCTCATCGTCTTTGACTCTCTAACAGTATCGCAGTGTATCTTCCACACACACCACCATACTGCTATACCTCGGGATACCTCTCACTTCCTTGTGGTATGGCGATGTCCTGCCCTTCCTTGGCTTTCTATACCACTTCACCACAGGCAACCTTTTTCTTCACTATGATATCACAGTGTTCTATTGTCTTACCTAGTACTGCTTTACCATGAGCTACACTCAAACCCTCCGCGATATGGCAGTGTCTCCTACTATTATTACTTACAAGTTTACCACCCTACCGTGGGTCTTGTTTGGATCCCTCGTTGTATAGCGGTCCCCTTCTATCTTAACTTTTCATCATTCTTTCACGGTACAATGATCTCCTTGTGTTACTAGTGATCTTTATACCGCTCTATCGCGGGCTGCATGTTAACTCTTCATGGTATAGCGGTGAAAGGGTATAGTACTGGCTTCCTTTACCACACTACCATGATCTATTTTGCAAGAGGTTGTGGTAACAAGGTAAGAGGTGAGGGTCATGCAAGGTATTAATTAAGGTAGCGGTATGGCGGTAAAAGGTAGTTTTGGCTTTATAGAGGAAAACAGAGTGATTTTTACAAATAAGAGCACAAAATTTTGGACTTCTCAAGAAAAAACCCATAGGATTTTATATTAAAATTCTAGTTCTAAAACATGTATTTCTACAAGTATTGACAAATGGGAAGATTTTCAAGATGTTCTTCCATCACTATTGTAATATTTGTCATTGACTTAGTGTATTTTTTGATATACAAAAAATATGAGAAACTAATACATGCAAATGTGTATATTGCTTAATGTATGCCTCAATTAAATGTGTATATTACATTTAAAATTAGTTGTAATGCTTCATGGTTTACATTTAAAGTTGTCTTCAAGAAAAAACATGTGGATTTATGAGTAAGAATGAAATAATGTCTAATATAATTGTAGAAAGGCATATTTTATTGCCCCTACTGATGCAAAGGTGGTGGTAACCCAAGACACAAATTGACACAGCTTCTCTCAAATATGCCAATCAAGACATCAACTTTCAATTAACTCAACCTTGTAAAATAGCATCAAACTCAACAAGGACTCTGCAGAGGTTGTCAACATCCAAGCAATGATAATTAAATCAATTTTGCACAATCCCCGAGGCAGATTCATAGCTTGTTTGAAATCACTTGTTTTAGGATTTTAGCCATAGCAACAAGGCAGTGAAATTTTTACAAGATTCTTTGGTAGACATGTATGAAAAATGTGGTAACATAGAAAAGGTAGGGAACTATTTGAAAAAATACCTCAAAGAAATTTGATCTCATAGAATGCCATGATAAGAAAATGCAATTAGCAGCTGCTCCTAGTTATTAGTTATGCAATGTGAAGAAATTGTGTAACTGTTTAGGTTGACTTTGTACAAAATATATTGTAATTGAAGTTTTGTCATCTATCAGCATCTACTTATTATTTATGCAAAGTGAAGTAATGTTGGAGGTATTAGGGTAGAGAGGGAGGGAAGGATGGAGGGAGATATGGAGGGAGAAGTGAGATAGAGAGAAGGAGAGAAGAGGGGGGAGGGATAGAGATATATGAGGGTTGAGGATCAAATGTATAGGTTAGAGGGTTGAGAATCAAGGGTATAGGGTTGATGGTTTAGGGTATAGGGTTGAGGGTAGAAGGTTTAAGGGTTTAGGGTTGAGGATTTAGGGTTGAGGGTAGAGGGTTTAAGCTATAGGTTTAAGGGTATATGGTTGAAGGATTAGGGTTGAGGGTCTAATGTATAAGGTAGAGGGTATAAGGGTTGAGGGTTTAGGGTTTAAGGTTGAGGATTAAGGGATTAAGGGTTGATGGTTGATAATTGAGGGTTAAGGGTTAAGGGTTTAATGTATAGGGTAGAGGGTAGAGGGTTTAAGGGTTGAGAATAAAGAGTTTAAGGTTGAGGGTCCAACATATAGGGTACACGATATAGGGGTTGAGGGTTTAGGATTAAGGGTTAAGGTTTGAAGGTAGAGGATTGAGGGTTTAAGGGTTGAGGGATAAAGGGTTAAGGTTTGAGTGATTAAGTTAGAGAGTTTAATTGGGTTTAAGCGTTCAGGGTTGAGGGTATTGGGTTGAAGGTAGAAGGTAGAAGGTAGAGGGTTTAAGGGTTAAGGGTTGAGTGTTTAAGGTTTTAAGGGTTGAGGGTATTAGGTTGAGGGATTAGGGAAGAGAAGGTGGGATGGATAGAGGGAGAGATGTTGGGAGAAGTGAGATAAAGATAAGGAGAGAAGAGGAGGGAGGGATAAAGATAGATGAGGGTTGAGGATCCAATGTATAGGATAGATGGTTGAGAATTGAGGGAATAGGGTTGAGGACCTATTGGGTTGATGGTTTAGGGTATTGGGTTGAGGGTATAGGGTATCTCTCTTTCCCGCCCTACCTAAACCCTAAACCTCTCTCTCTCTCTCTCTCTCCCTCTCTTCCTAAACCCTAAACTCTCTCTCTCTCTCCCTAAACCCTTAAAACCTCTACCCTTAATCATGCCTCCCTCTATCTCTCTCCCACTCCCTCCCTCCCTCTCTCTCTCAAGTATCTCCCTCTCTCAGGTTTCTCTCTGACTCACTCCATCTATCTCTCTCCCCTCTACCCTAAACCATCTACCCTCTACCCTTAACCCTTAAACCCTAAATACTTAAACCCTTAACCCTAAACCCTTAACCATTAAACTCTCTACCCTCTACCCTGAACCCTCTCTCCCTCTATATACCTCCCACTCCCTCCCTCAACCTCTCTTTGAACCCTCGCCCTCCTACCCCCTCTCCGTCTCTCAGGTCTCTCTCTTAGGTAGAGGGTAGAGGGTTTTAAGGGTTTAGGGTTTAAGGGTTAAGGGTTTAGGGTTAATGGTAGAGGGGAGAGAGACCTGAGAAAGAGTGGGTAGGATGGAGAGGGTTGAGAGAGATGGAGGGATTGGGAGAGAGATAGAGGGAGGGAGGGTAGAGGTTCAAAGGTTAAGTGTTTAGGATTTAGGGTTAAGGGTAGAGGGGAGAGAGAGGGAGTGAGAGAGAGAGAAACCTAAGAGAGGGAGAGGGGGTAGGAGGGATATTATTGAGAGAGAGGAGTGAGTGGGAGAGAGATAGAGGGTAGAGTTTTTAAGGGTTTAAGGGTACATGGCTAAGGGTAGAGGGGAAAGACATAGGAGTGAGTGAGTGAGAGAAATACTTGAGAGAGGGAGAGGGTGTAGGAGGGAGAGGGTAGAGGGTTTAAGGGTTAAGGTTTTAGGGTTTAGGGTTAAGGGTATAGGGGAAAGAGATAGAGGGAGTGACTGAGAGAGAGAGGCCTGAGAGAGGGAGAGGGGGTTGGAGTGAGAGACTTGAGAGAGAGAGGTTAGAAGGTTTAAAGGTTTAGGGTTTAAGGGTTAAGGGTAGAGGGGAGAGAGATAGAGGGATTTAGTGAGAGAGAGAGAGAGAGAGATCGAGGGAGTTGGAGCGAGATAGAGGGTTAAGGGTAGAGGTAGAGGGTAGAGGGTTAAAGATATAGGGGAGATAGATAGGAGTGAGTGAGTGAGTGAGAGACCTGAGAGAGGGAGAAGGGGTAGGAGGGAGAGACTTGATATAGAGAGAGGGAGGTAGGGAATGGGAGAGAGATAGAGGGTAGAGGGTTTAAGGGTTTAGAGTTTAAAAGGGTTAAAGGGGAGGGTAGAGGGAGAGTGTGAGAGAGAGAGAGACCTAGAGACCTTCCTTCCATTCTTCCTCCTTCCTTCCATCCGGCCCCTTCCTCCTTCCGGCCTCCATCCTTCCATTTTCTTTGCCGCTTTTCCTCGATCCTCCGATCAGCCAGATTATTGAAATTTGACCAAGTATAAATTTTTTAAGATCTTCCAAAAACTAGAATTTGCATTATAACTCCTAGAGATCTAGAACCACTCTCAAAAATCCTGCCTATATACATGAAATATAACTTAAAGTATAAAAAATTAAATGTCCATATGTAAATTTGACTAAGTCTTAAATGTTTATTTCATGTATATAGTTTCCTTGACGGAAAAAGAGAAAATCAGAGTTTAGAAACATGCATTCCAAAAGTCATGAATGGCATTTGGCGCTAGCCAAATGAAGCAACCTATTTGGCACACACCAAATTTGGCAAGCACCAAATAGGTTGCATTGGGAAATACCAACCCAATGGGTTGGATTTTGCATTGGGCATCCAACCCAAAGATTTGGACAACCATTTCATGAAAAGGACATGATTTTTTGAAAGGGTGCCAAATTTCTTCATATTTTCACTCGTGCTCCCCGTTTCATTTTCTATCTAAATATATAATTATTTTTTCATTTTGATTTAGTTAAGGTTTTGATCCATGGCTTCTATTGTAAATGCCTCCGTTTTTGGTTAAAAACCAACATGTGCTAGTTTTAGGATATATTTTTACTCGTTCATCGAAACGTGCAACAAATTACATTTTTTGAAACTAGACTCCATTCTACACATGATGAAAAAAAAAATCAATTTTTGATTAGTTTTAAAAAAAAATAGGGGGGAGCATGCTCAAATTTCAGCTTTTTAGGATTTTTCCACTTTGAAAATTCATAAAATATTATATATTCATTAAAAAAATTATCCGAAAGAACGAGGATAAACTACATGGTGTTAGCTAATTTCTCACTGTTGGGATTTTTGAAATTCTACAAAAAAGTTAATCAAAAAGGGGGGAGCCCTCAGGCACTATGCTATTTTTTTTATAAAAACAAGACTTGTTTTGGGCCCCCCCTTTTTGAGACCTTAATATTCATTAATTTTTTAAAAAATAATAGCTTAGAAACTAGACTTAGAGCACTTCAACTTTTGTTCTTGTTGTATCTTGAAATTTTGAGAGTAATTATCTTCATTTTCTCGTGCAAATCAGATTTTACTGATTTCAGAAAAGAAAAAAAAAAAAGTGGCATCTTAAGGGCCAAAATTGTGTCACAAATCCATGCACTTACCCACTCCCAAATATGATTCCAAAGTGTGTGGAGACAATCAATGTCCAATACAACACACATAGTGTCAAGATCAACACTAGAACATATAATCCCTACAACATGATCATTGATAATACCCCATGCTTATAAAGTCCCCAATGTGTCTGGTGTAGGTATGAGTCCATAAAGATAAGGCAAAATATCAAGCCACTTGAGATGTGTTGGGATGTCATTTCACCAAGACCCATAATCATCCTTTTCCAAGTTTATCACATAATGATGAATAGAAAAACCCATGATAATTTCTCATATGAAAAAATTAGAGACTAATAACCTCAGTAATGATAAACCAAATCAAATGATGTTATCTAATGCAAACATATCCTTTCCAAGTACCAACATGTCCAAGTAAGTGACATAAATCTGAAATCACAAAAAAATGAATAAAATGTACTTGGGGCAAATTCTGGAAAAAGTGCACATGAATGGATTCAAAGAGCTCTGAAATAACTTTCCAATACCATGAGAATTACAAAAAATGGAGATTCAGGTGAAAATTTAGAAGCTCCGAAGTGAAAAATGAATATTTGACTTTGATTGAGAATAATAAGAACTAGCAAAAAAAATTATAATGAGACCTACACCACTAGAAATTATATGGAACCATCTTTTTGATGATATCTCGTTTGCTTGATTTCAACATTGTATGCCCAAGTTATGCCAAAAAGAAAGAAAAATCTCCTTTAGGGAAAAAAAGGCTAGGAAGGGGCCTTGGAGGGTTGATTGTATGGTTTCGTACTGCCGACGTCAACAACATATTCCAAGGAATATTCCCTATCGCTGCAAAAATATCTTGGTTGTTGAAAAATATAAATTCATTGATACATACTTTTTTGATGTTGGAATATTTCGTCACAGAAGATTCTTAAAAGATTCTATGTCTGTTTGTTGAGTTGTTGTTGGAATTGGTTGTTGTTTTTTGCATCGATTTTGTTTGATTATCGATCAGTTGATTTTTTGGTTCTGCCTATTTTGTATTGCAACCGTTAGCATTGAATCATGGTCAGAGTTTCAGTGCCATCGGGGTTGTTTAAGCCACTGATTGACAACTATATACTGCCACGTTAAAGAAAATGTTGAAGGGAGTGGGCCCCTGTGGGTACCATGTACTCTATTTTTATTTTTTGATGATGTTTTTAAAAAAAAATTGGAAAAATGTTTTAATAATTTTTTTTTTAAAAAATACCTATGAATTTTATCACTACACATGGCATAAAAAATGATACAATGGGGGTCATATGGAGGTCCCTGCTACAAAAAATTGCCTATTTTTGCAACTGCTCAGATTTGAGTGATTCAACAAGCATTCTTAGGGTTTTCCAGTCGTTCTGGACTCAACAATGATGCTCGTTTCATCCTATGATGAGCTAATTTCTCCCTCAAGTCTAGATATCTTAGAATTTGGATAGGAAGTCATAGATCTAGTGCTTTGATACCATGTTAGAATTGATAGTGAACCCCATAACTCCTAGTGATCCTCTACAACTAAAATGCCTATTACACATGCAAAATCAAAGAAATGATTATGTTATGCAATCTTGAGAAGAAAAATATTGATCCAAAGAAAGCAACTGATATGTGCAATGTATTAATCTGAATACCAAGATTTTGAATGTGCATGCTTATAAAAGCATAAAAAATAAAACCTAGATGAGGATTGCATTAGATTGTGACAAGTGTCATAATCTCATGTAATGAGACAACTTGACTTATATTTAGCCTAAACTAATAAATAAAAAATCACTCCTAAGTTTAGCTTAAGTAATTAAAGTAATAGGGAACCTAATAATTAATTAATGTGATTATCCTAATTACTCTAATAGAGGATATTGTCAAAGTTTATATTCTTAAAAGAATAGATTCTAAATACATTTGATACTTTGAAAGAACCCTTTCCATAGAGGAGCTGGAAAATTCTCTTTTCTCCATGGCCCCTTATAAAGTCTAGGTAGTGACGGGCTTCCTATGAAACTCTACCATCCTTTTTTTAGGCTAGGTGGCATTTACCTTGCAAACCTATGTCATTTTTATGTCTCTACATGTTTATTGGAAAGTGCCCTAGGGACATGAGAAATTTTTATTTAATATTGGCATATTGTAATAATATTTTCAAGAGGAAATTCAATGTTTGTGGAGGTTACATGTCACTAGAGAATAAAATTATCCCTCCCAGACATTCACATTGGGAATGTGAAGGGTCTTGAGTGGGGTGCCAAGTTTGGAGGGAAGCAAGTGGCCATTGGTTCTCCATCTAGAAGTTGAATAGTCATCAGAGCATCTTGAATGACAAAGGTTGAAGGGGCTATGGGTTAGGTACCCATGTTGAAGCCTTGTGTACAATAATTAATTTATTATCATGATTATTGATTCTCCAAGGGGTGTGGGTTTTTTCAAGTTGTTTTGACACCTCTTGTTTCAATTTACTACTATAATTTTGTATCCCACAAGTTCTATAAATTGGAGCCTTGAGATGGTAGTATCATCTTGTGTTATTTGTAGGTGAATGGAAGCATCCAGGTTGTAGGAGATCAACAAGGAAGTGTATTGTGGTGTATCTCTCTTGTGAAGATAAATAATATACTTTCCCTCTTTTCTCATGTGGATTTTTTCTCAAAAGGGTTTCTCCACGTAAATCTGGTGTCATTTTTGTTTGCTAATTTTTCTATTATGGTGAATGTGCAATCACATACATATAATCATATTTTGATATTTGAATACACATACATAATTTAATATTCCAGCTTAGTTTCACCTTGTTTTCAATAGCTATGCGGCATCACATTAAGGAAGATTTTTACTACTTATAGCTAGAGGCATTTAAGAAAGGATCATTAGGTTGAAAAATTAATGGTGGTATAATCAAAATTATTCCTAAAGGAAAAAAAGGAAGACAATATCTCTAGATGGTTCCCTATAACACTGCTTAATACCTCTTATAAAATTATTGTAAAAGCTTGGAGTATTAGGATTAAACTAGCGTTGCAAGGAATTGTTAGAGCTAAGAAGACAAGATTTATTGTTGATAATATTATGTTGGCATGGGAAACTTGTGAATGGGTCCAACAAATGAGTCAAAATACTATTTTGATCAAACTTGATTTTGATAAGGAATATGATTTTTTTTTGGAGTTTTATTCTTAATATGATTCAATGGTTTGGGATTTGATCCTAAAATTAGAGCTCATATTCAAATGTTGTTTCAATATTAAATGCTCATATTATTATCAATAAGATGCTGATATATCAATTTCCTTTATAGAGATTCATTATATAAGGATGTACCTTAGCTCCATATCTTTATGTTCTTATGGCTAATATTTTGGTCTATGTACTTCTAGGTGTCAATAAAATGAAGCTCATTTTAGGAATATTTATCCCACATAACGTTGTTGTAATTTATTCTCATTATTTTAATGATAGTTTTCTATTTTTTATAAACTTCTAAAAAAATGTATCTCTAATATGACAGATATATTGGATGTATGTTGTGTTGTTTTAGGATTTAAACTTGCTCATGATAAATTTGATTTCTTGATGGTTCAAGAAGGGTCTATTCCCCAATGGATTCTCCAACAATGGAAAAAAATCAAACATGGGGAAATTATGAGCTACCTTAGAATACCCTTTGGTATTGGAGTTTATCTATATGATATGTGGAATTGGTATCTTAATAGAGTTAAGAATAAATGTTTTAGTTGGGGGAATAAGTTTCTTTCTTTGGCTAGTAAAATTTAAGTAGCTAATAAAATATTTCTTGAAACACATGTCTATTACTAATCTTATTAGATTTCTTAAAAAAGGTATGAGTACTTAATAAAAATCATTCGATGATTTTTATGTACTAAATGGGATGGTAATATGTGATTTATATCCACAAAATGGTATCTTAATAGAGTTAAGAATAAATGTTTTAGTTGGGGGAATAAGTTTCTTTCTTTGGCTAGTAAAATTTAAGTAGCTAATAAAATATTTCTTGAAACACATGTTTATTACTAATCTTATTAGATTTCTTAAAAAAGGTATGAGTACTTAATAAAAATCATTCGATGGTTTTTATGCACTAAATGGGATGGTAATATGTGATTTATATCCACAACATGGAATCATTACATTCAACCTAATTATAAAGGTGGTTTGGGTTAATAGACTCGAAAACATAAGGGATTTTTTTGGTAGCTAAATATATTATTAGAGTTGTCAAAGAGGAAAAAGTATGGAATAGAATTAACCTTGCCACAATCAAAGTTGAATGCAATTAAGTGTGGTGGTTAGACAAATCATTCATGCTTCATTTTTTCTCAATCAAGGCTTCACCTCCTCTTCAATATATCTAGAAGGCTTGGAATATATCTAGAATTCCTTAAAATGGAGAGAAGCCTCTCTTTTAAATGGTTTCAACTTCTCCACCTTGTTTATTTAGTGGAATACACATATTCTTTATTGCTAATAACCACTTGCTTTAAGGTTTTTGAAATAATCTTGTTTCCTATTTAAAAAGGGATTTTACAATGTTTGAGACCTTTGGAATTTTTCTATAATGAGAGGGTTACCATGAAATATTGTTAAGACTAAATTTTAGTCTAAACAACAATTATACACTTTTTTTTTTTTGTAGTCTTAGGTGTCATTGGATTTGTCTATGAAGTTATGTACCCCTATCTAATGCAACTTCTTTAGAGATTGGTTATGGTTTTTCATATTATCCTTTCTTATTTTTTCCATTAAAGACATTCATAAATAAATAAACAATAATACCATAACACAATGATTTATGTGGAAATTTTTCTTTAAGAGAAAATCCCACACTCCAAAACCTACATAATGTATTATCAACTATAAAAGAGATTACAACATATTTGCAACACAAGTCCTTATATAGTATTTGAAAAGAAATTAAACTTGGAAGATTTTTGGTAGCATTCTAAAATATATCCTTTCACAATCCCATACAAAGCATTGGCATGTGGTAAATGATGTCACAAAAAAATCCCACACCCTATTTCCAATTGAGGCTAATTTGAGTAATATTAAATATAAAAGTGTGCAGTTAATATATGATGAAATGTTAAATAATAAATAAATAAAATCGAAAAAGGTGATCCCCTCTCACCTTTCTTGTTCATCATAATGGTTGAACATTTAAGCAAAATGATAATTGCAAATAGTGAAATCAATACATGGAGAGGCATCAAGATAAGAAATTCCCCATTACCAATCACTCATGTTATTTTTGTTGATGAAACATTATTATTTGGTCAAGCTACTTTAGATGGAGCAAAAGAAATACAAAATATCTTATTTGTGTATTTTTCAACATCAGGTCAAGCTATAAATTAATATATCCAAAATATTCTTTCAAAATGTTCCAGCTCAAGTAAGAAATAGAATCTTAGGCTTGTTGGATTACTCTACAGAATGGTCAAGCTACTTTAAATGAATCACAAGAAATATAAAATGTCTTGTCTATGTATTTTTCAACATCAGGTCAAGCTATAAATATAAATAATTCCAAAATATTATTTCAAAATGTTCCTTCTCAAGTAAGAAATAAAATCTTAGGCTTGTTGGGCTAATCTATAAAATATTTACGTTGCAAATACTTGGGTATCCCACTTTTATCTAGAAGAGCAAAGAAAGAGTTCTAGCAACATGTATCATCACGGTTATTGATAACAAGATCAATTCTTGGAAAGGTAAATGGATTACAATGTCATGAAAACCAACTCTTCTGAAATTAGTTTTGAATGCAATTCAAACCTTCATGATGTGATGTAGATCAGGGGAGGATAGATTCAATATGACATCAAACAACCAATCTTTCAATCTCACAATCATTCAATGGTGATTTTTCTTTCTTGGGTCTTCTTTCACCTAGTAGCCTTTCAATAGGGGTTTTGCCAACATAATTTTCATGACAGACCTGATACCTAGATTATGAAAGCACTTGTAAATACCCTTTATGTCATTTGACAACATATCCAATTTTTGGATGTGGTTGTTTTGGAACACTAGGGTCGATTTTTGACTGTCTCGCTTTTCTCTAGGCCTAATTAGGCTTGAACAATGAGGTGACAATGAGGTTTTCACTCTCCAGGATTTAAACCTTCATGTCCATGCCTCAAACATGTCTTATAGGGTGCATCAATATTTCCAATAAAATCAAACAATTCCCCAAGAGCTTTACTCCAAAACCTAAGTCTTATATGGTTCCAATGACTAATACATGAGGATATTAGGCTAGGGCATTAATTCAGCACGTGTTGCACACCTCCCCTACACCTGCAAGTTTGTAGAAACCAAAAACACCTTAACTCTATCCATTCCACCAAGTTTCATGAGGTTTCATTGGTGGAATGGTGATATTTGCATTTTTCTTCCCTTCAAGGCAATTAACCTAGGTTTTCTAACCAGTCTGAGAAAATTTGCTATAAAATGCTCAAAACTTAACTTCAATGAAACAAAATCCAATAGAAATTAGACTCAATATTTCATCAATTCCAATAGGATTCAAATCATGGCAACACCGTATAAAACCGTAGACAACACTAAAACAATAGATTAGCGTTCAAAATTGCAGAAGCAGAGATACTTTTATTGAATTCCTTCAAAATTACAACTTGCCAACCTTGGCTTCAACCTTCCCAAGATTATTTTAACATTTCCCAAAGGTTCTCAATAGTTTTTCAAATTGTAACTGTCCAAATTCCTTCATTTACAACCGATTACTCTTCATATTCCCTATTTTTTCACCTTTACAACAATGACAACATTTTTATATTGACATGTTTTGGGGATGTTTTAATATTCAATACCTTATCAAAAGGTCACTTTGTTTATATCCTCATGGTCCACTTCCATCATTTGTGGTGTTTGTTGGTGGGATACTGGTGGTATTCTTGTTAGCTTCCATCTTTTTCCTATGTTGTGATCT
Organism: Sequoiadendron giganteum; assembly: GCA_007115665.2. Taxonomy (NCBI): domain Eukaryota; kingdom Viridiplantae; phylum Streptophyta; class Pinopsida; order Cupressales; family Cupressaceae; genus Sequoiadendron; species Sequoiadendron giganteum. The sequence goes on from CM021104.1 coordinate 616,972,189, forward strand.
TGTGGTTGTCATAAACAACTTGGGTCTCCTATGGGAAAGTGGTGTACTCTCTAGTTGACTGAAATTCTAAAGACCTGATGTTGTCCTACAGATTATGTAAGATATTGGAACTATTGGAACAAACCTGGATTCTGACAATAGTAGAAGGAATACATGTTTGGATTGTTTCTAGAAGCTCGTGTGTAGAAGTTATATACCAACCTAGTTCTGGTTTCGTGAAGTGCCCAAAGGTGTTTCTTGAGAGCTTTCAAACTTAGATGCCTGAGTCTGAAATGACAACCTGTGGTCTTTACCTTAGGGATCTTGACCTTACGTGAGATCATAAAGGGGATAATTATTTCCACACAGGTGGTGGCAATATGGGTCTCTCTACTGCTATGTCAACTTTCTCTTCCTCTTCATCTAGGATAATTGATGCAGTGAGAAACTGGCGGGGTGTTTCATTTTTCTGAAAAATGAAGGTTTTCAAGCTGCTTATGATGTTCGTTTGTTCACCTTCACTATATGTGAGACTAGGTTGAAGGATCGGTGCTACAAGATTTGGTTGTTGAACTGGGGCAGTTGGTCACTAAATAGTCATAAAGTTTGGTGGGGTTTATGGGATGGTTGTTGTGAAGCTCAAGACCCTAGGGTTTGAGTGTTGTTTTTGATGACACTACTTCTTGGAAATAAAAAAATGTTGAAGAACTAAATTCTATATTCCACTTCATTGTTCAGAGGATATGTTGCGGGAAAGTCTACTTGTACTATCTGTGAGTCCCAAGTAACTGTTAATATCATGGACATCTGAGTGGAGGAATGACCTTAATGGTTTTTTTGATTTTGATTTCAAATAGGTAGGATGGAAATAATGGATGTGGGACTATTTGACCTTTTGTCTTTCCAATTTGTTTTAGCTCAAACAATGATCTTGTGAACAAATATTTTTCAACTTTTCCTCCATGTTTTGAAGTATGGCAAGTGATAAGACAACACTTGGACTGACTCAACAAGCATGGACTTATGTGACCTTCATGTCTATAACTTAGGTTATGAAATAACATCACCCAAGCCATAGTTCCCAAATGTTTACTTTGATTAATGTATCATAAAATCAAAGCTAGAATGTTCAGAAACCTTTAAGGAAATATCCTTTCAAAGGAGTACAAACATAAGGCTTCTCTCACAAGTGTGCACTAAGTCAAAGGGTTTGTGGTTTAACCATCTCATTCAGTGTTTGTTTTGAATGTGTTCTTTTTCTTTAAATCAAACACAAAATTTGATGTCAAATTGTTTTGAATGTAATGGGCTAAGTTTAACATAAACTAGCAATTGCAACCCTAGGGGATAGACACCATTCTCTTGGGTAGGCCTGCCTCATGCTCCGAAGAGATGATTTTACATGCAACTTATGGCGTGGGCCTGTAGTTAGACATGGCAAGTAACTTCTTGGAAGTAAATTAGAATGCATCACTTTTAGAGAATGTTTTTGGATAATAGGGTGGCTTCTAAAATAATTTGGTTCTTAGTGATAACTATGAACGCAAAAATATTACACTCACCCGCTGGCCACTTAAGGCTCTTCAATCATTCTCGTTCCACTTAAGGTAAAGGATTAGGTGCAGTCTTTTGTTAACATGACTTGAAGCTACTTTCTTACGAGTTTTCAACCTTTAATATAGCCCACTAGTAAATGTGCTTCAAGACCTTGCAATGAGTTCTCCAGTGCAAGATGTATCTCAAGGCAAGCCCCCTCTTTAAGGTAAACTTTAAAATAAAGTGCAATGCTCAAAAATGCTCTTTCGCTCACCCAAGATCGCCAAAAGGTGTGAGGGGAGAAGACAAGACACTTTTATCTTTACCAATCAATGAATGCACAGTGAACAATCCATAGCAATTTGATTCATTTTAAACACCTCGAGCGATGTTATCCCCAAATTTTTTTGAATAAAAAAAACAAAGTTCTTTTTAACTTGCACCAATACGAAATGTTCAAGACATCAAGCAATTAAGATACCAATGGTGAAATGTCATAAAGAAACATTTGTTCATTTTTATGAGCTCCAATTGAGGTGTTTCTAAGAAAGGCAATCCTTGTCCTATCTTGGTCAACAAATGTGAAAACATGCGTGCGTCAACAAAAATGAAAAATGATTTTGCTCTTTTTATGCACCAAAATTAAAGGTTCCTACTTATGAAAAAATTAAATGTGCTCATTTTTAGAGCCCAAAATTGAAGTATTTTTGTTCTTTTTACGAGCACCAAATGAAAGCTCCTAAGTTAAAAAGCTTAAAAAAATTTCATTTTATCAATACCAAAATCAAGTGTGAGTTTGTTATTGTTCATTTTTAGAGCACTAAAATTAAAATTCCTAAGTTTAAAAAAGCTTTAAATTTGTTATTTTTAATAACACCAAAATCAAAGTGTGAGTTTGTTGTTCATTTTTAGGGCGCTAAAATGAAAATTCCTAAGTTAATTAAAATTAATTTCAACTACTGGGACCGATCGTCTTTCCTACAATAAACATGTTAGAGTTGTTGTAATCTTGCATCAAATTTGTCAATTGTTGCTTACACATCCAAAAACAAACACTTGTTAGTGAAAAAAACTATTACAAGAGTGCAGGATTGGTGCATTTGTCCATCATAACAACTGCTCATAACCAAAAATACAAATGCATAGGTTTCAAACAACTGCACAGTTTTAGAAACAAGTGCTAAAAAACCCTGTCAGACAAATGCTAACTTAAGAAATTACAAATGCACTTGTCTCAAAAAAATGTGCCATTCTTTTGACAAATGTGCAGTTTTATTGACAGAAAAATGCACACACTTTTCGAACAGATGCTCAGGTCTTTTGGATGAGTGTGTGAAAACTTTGACAGAAGCATTTCCAAGACTTGCAACTTCAAAAATGACTCAAACGAATGTTAGAGGATGGGACAAGGGTCCCACCGGGAATGCCAAAATGTGTGAGGGGGAAGATGGACGTTAGATTAATGATCTAAGAGGGACATTAGAGCAATCTAACGAAGAAACCTAATCTGCAGCCAAAAAACTTAAATCTAAGATCTAGAAACTCTTACACATACGAAATTGAAACTATTCTATTGCAAGCATGATAATGAACCTACTAAAATTACCAAATGAGAACAATTTAGATAGCTTTTACCATCTCATAGCGGGGTGTATTCACTTGATGTTGGATTGTTCTTATCATAGTGAAGCCTCCAAAGTTTGTGTGCAAAGTGTGGATGAATACTTGTTGTGTTTGGTTGATCGAAGACAATGGATGAAGCTCTCTCAAGGATGATCTTGACAGCACTTCGTTGCTCAATGTATGTTGATTCTCCGATCCTTTTTTGTCAGGAGAGAGGTTTGTTATATAGAAAATGAGATTTGAAATGGACGATCAAGATCATTTTGAAGAATATCCAGATCAAAGGTTGGAGTGTGTTGAGAGGATTTAGACATGAGAGAATTGTGCAAAGTGGATTGCACAATTTGTGTGATTAGGAAATAGATTGGCCAGTCAGGAATGTGATTGATCAGTTAACAAAATAGATTGATCAGTCAGGATTGAGATGGCTTAGTTAGGAATGTGATATTTTGGTTAACATAATAGAGTGATTAGTTAACAAATTAGATTGCTTAGTCAACAATCATAATCTTCTCAATCAAAAAGTAGGTGAAGAATATGAATTAATTGATTTAATTAATTAATTCCTTTTTGGAGTTTGAATGTGCAAATCAAGTTTGACTTTTGCAAACAAAGTTGCATTAGTTTTGATTTGATTTTTGATAATTGATTTGAATAGTTTGATTTAATTATTCAAATTTTGGAGGAAAAGGGTTGTAATTAAATTATTATTTAATAGTTTAATCCACTTAGGGGAATAAGATGATTTAGCGACGTAATTAAATAATTGGTGTTATTTAATTAGTCAAGACGAAATAAGATGGGATTAGGACTTTGTTAAATAAATTAGATTTATTTAATTGGTTGGAATGATGAAACATGAATTGATTAAATAATATTGTTTTATTTAATTAATAGAGGAATTAGGGTTTTTGGGACTTTATTAAATAAATGAAATTTATTAAATTTGTTTGAAATGATGAAAAAGTGAATTAATTAAATAATGTTGTATTATTCAATTAATAGAGGAATTAGGGTTTTTGATGTCGTTTTGATGTGATGCGATGTGGTGTGATGCGGGAATGTTGTGATATGATTTCGAGATGATTTGAGACATTACAGGATAATTCTGAGATGTTCCAAGATGATTTTGAGATGATGTGAGACATTATGTGATGATTCTGAGTTATTATGAGGTGTTACGAGATGATTCCAAGTCATTCCAAAGTGTTATGGGATGATTCTGAGTCATTATGAAGTATTACGGGATGATTCTGAGTTATTCTGAAGTGTTACAGGATGATTTCAAGTCATTCTGAAGTGTTACGGGATGATTCTGAGTCATTCTGAGATGTTACGAGATGATTCTGGAAGTTATTTTGAAATGTTATAGGATGATTTTGAGTCATTTTGAGATGTTACGGGATAATTTTGAGTCATTCTAAAGTGTTATGGGATGATTTTGAGTTATTCTGAAGTGTTACGAGATGATTTCAAGTTATTCTAAGATGTTACAAGATGATTCCAAGTCATTTTGAGATGATTAGAGATGATGTTCCATATCGTTTGACATTGTTTGAGGCAGTTCGATATTGTTCAGTGTTGTTTGATGTCGTTTGAGGTTGTGTGATAGGTGTCAAGTCAATTTTGCATGTCTATAAGTCCATTTTATCATTAATAATTCATTCCCAAACTAAGTGTGAAAAAGGGTTACTTTTTTTGATGCTACATAAACAAATACAGAATAGCTAAGACCAAGCTTAGAAATAATGCTCAAGACTAGTTGTTTATCATCCTTCTTGTTCCACATTGTTCCAATTACAATCTAACAGTTTTGAATTTTGTGAAGAATTCTTGTATGGTGTCAAAATTGGTAGGACTCAACCCTATGAGTTTGTTCTCCAATTGACGACCCCTTTACTCATCGTTCTTAGCAAAGAGGGTTTCCAAAGTGGTCCACACTAGATTTGGTGAAATGACAGATTCAAAGTAAAAAATAATGTCAGGAGAGACTGACATACACATAGTACCAAATGCTTCATCACATTTGCTAAACCATTTTATCTTTTTTCAAGCACCCTGAGGTTTATTTTCAAGTATCATTGTAACCTAGGGATATCCATGTATGTTGAGATAGATTATCATCTTAGATTTCCATTCAAAATAGTTATATGGTGTTAAAAAAAGAAGTGAAGAAGCATCCATGAATGCAAAAAAGTAGATTACAAAGAGGAAAGAAAAGTGTGAAAAAGAAGTCTCAAAATCAAGCCCCTAGAGATTACAAAGTTGGCACTTTATGATTAGTGTGATTACAAGGATTTTACCATATTACAATTATTTATAGGTCTTCAATGGCCAAAATTATAATTTTTAGATACAAAATGAATATGATACAAAATCTAGAAAAAAGTAACCTTGTAGCTAATTATTAATCTTCAATACCTTTTCAACGCCTATTCGTTTTTTAAAAATGGAGCTCTAAGGTGAAAGTTATGGCCCATTGAAGAAATAACATGTACCAACTTCAACCTACAATATTTGATAAAAAAAGAAAGAATTTTTAATCAAGAACTTCATGGATGGAAAGTGCTCATTTTTATATTTCCATCAAGTATTTGTTTGCGAAAATATGACACCTAAGGTAAAAGTTATGCACTTTTGAAAAAATGTTGAATTTTCCTTTTAGGAATGACTCTTCTCACAAAAGCATCCTACTTCTGATTTAATTTCTGCAAAAATGGATTGTGAATATGCAAAAGTTAACAGATACCCAGATAGGTGTTTGACCATGCAAACAAAATCCAAAAAAAAAAAAAATTCCGACAAGTGGAAGATAATTTTTTGATGAAAATTAACCTTCAACCTGTAAGAAAATAGTTGACCTGAGGTATTCTAACAACATTTTTTGTAAAATTTTCTTACCATCTAAAAAAAAATAGATATCCAAAACAAATTTCATTGCCGAGAACAAAACCAATAGGGGATTTTTCTGTTTTATGAGCAGAAGATAAGAATTTGATGCAAAAATGAAAATGAATCCTATAAAAAATATTTCAAATTTTAAACTTTGATTTGTTACTTTGTTCTCCTATCTTTGATTTTGGGAAATAAAAGTCAATCTTTACTTTCTTAGACCTTCTGGACACTCTGGAAAGGTTGAAAATGTCTCCAATATTACCAAAATATTGAAATCATCCAAATCTAACGGGAACACAAATATGTAAAATAGAGTATACAAATACTTATTTTTCCTTCAACTATTATGATTCCCAATATCATCCAAAGATGCAAGAAAAGAGCATACCGAGTTTTTGAGAAAAAAATACTAGCTTTGGATTAGTCTCAAATCTCTCAAAAAATTCAAATAATAACAAAGTAAGCTATACTAGACAAACATGACTCTGATACCATGTTAGATTCTTTGAGAAGCAAGAGTTGACAAATGATTGAATACCAAAATAGTGGAATGGAGAAAGAAATTTGAAAGAGAGAAGCTAGAGACAAAGCAAGAGAAATTTGAGAATACTCTTGATACTCTCACCTAGCTATCAATGAACTAGTGGACACTGAAGGTGAGAGTATAGTTTTGTATAGATAGCAAAAATATGGCATATACATCCAAGAGGTGTATTAACTCCTACTACCTATAAAAGGTGGGAGATTTTCCCTACTTAGTAAATACCAAAAGAGAGTTTATGAGAGGTGGCACATAAATCCAAAAGAGGATGAGAAACTCAATTATCACATAACCTACTCAAGTAAGGACATAATAGTGGTTATGAGAGGTGGCACAACAAGCCAAAAGAGGGTGTGTAACTCAATCACCCATGTGTGGGAGACAGTGACACATGTAACTAATGCATTTTGCCACATGTCATCATATTAACCACACCTAATAAACCTAAGCAAGCTTAAATAATGTGTAGGAAAAAAAACACCCCTAACATAAGGAAAATAAAAAACCTACACTAACATGATAACAAGTGAACCAAAGAGAGAAAAATTTAAAATAACTTGACTAGATTTTCTAATGTATATTTTTTCTAAATTTTGTTTTAAAAAATACCGAAATTATTTTATTATTCTATTGGATAATAGTTGTGAATAGTCTTATTAGTCTAATATATCACTGTGAGACCCCATTTCTATGAGGAATACTATTGGACTCATAATTAATTGTATTGTTGATGGAATCTTGTTAACTCTATTCATTTTGACCATAAAATAGTTAATAGTGCAACCAATTGTATTCATATCACTTTTTTATTCTATTCATTGTCCCACTTGGTAGTAACATTATTTTGTATTTAAGGGGTTGTGGGCCAACATTATGAGATGCAACTTTTTTAATGATATTGGAGACAACTTTTCTTTGTATGAGTATTCGTGATTATTGAAAAGGTGAATTAGAGAAAATATGAGAAATTGTGATTAGAATAATTAATAATAGAACAAATAAAATTTACATCTATTAGTTTTAAATACATAAAAATGACAAATCATTAGAATTTGTCAAATATTTTTAAAATTAATAAAAATAAAAGTAATATTTAATAAAGGACAGTGAATAATTATATTTTATAGGTTACTCAAAAAATGTTATATTTGTGCAAATTCTAATGTCTTTCATCAATTTAAAATTAAGCGCACTCATACTCAAATGTAATGATTAATTGCCTCATATTGAAAGCTTTAATTCTCATATGACATTACCTCTCTTGGATTAACATATGCAACGTAGTTCTGACTTTTGTAGAATTAGCTTAAACAATTTTAACTTTTAAACATCATTAAGATGCAAAACTTGAAAGTGATTCAACAATTCCATCTTTAAGGTTAAGTGATTCCATAAAATTACATTATATTAATAGTATTGACAAATTGATTATTTTAATAGCATTACTTTCAATCAACTAACATATTATATATCTCATAGAAAAGAATCAAGACAATGTGTCATTTATTTTCCATATTTTTCTCATTCCTTGAATTAGTTTTGATATTTTATTGTTAGAACATTATAAATTGTTTTTTAATAAACAAATAAAAATCCTTATAAAGTAATGCAGGATGCCAAGAATATCTAACTACAATGATTAGAATTTTCTTACAATATGCCCCTATAAAGTATGATTATTAGTTGTCTTAGAATATATGAGGGGTGAATAAAACAACAAACTGGCTTTATATTATATGATCAAGAACTTTTTTTCATTGAATTAAAGTGAACTAGAGAAACAAATTCCAATGGGAAACAGCTGTATAATTATAGACGTACAGAGACAAAAGACTTATGCTGAACTGCCCAAAATGGAAGGTGACTGAATAACAAGTTAAAAGGCAGCAGCTGAAAATTGAAGGCACAGCAAATTAGAAGTGCATGTAGTAGCTGCCTTAGTACTATAAGTTTTAAGTATACTATTAATGCTTATTGAATCCTCTCTGAATGAAGTTTTCAGTATAAGTTGCTTACAAGGATTCAACAACTGAAGAAAAAAAAACTTTTACTAGTTAGAACTCTAGGCCAACAAGTTATTGGTTTCCACATTGATACTGGGTTCCATTAAAATGTTAGATTGCTTTTGTTTAAATGGTCAGTGGATATAGCCATTCTATTTGTTATTGAATTTTTTACAATTTTCATTGAACAGTACTTGGTATCTAATAAATTTAATGTTAATTCCATAAACAACTTGATCATTTAAAATATCTCATTTCATTTCCCAAAACAATCCTTCTTAGATGATGAATTTTGCCTTCCATGATACAAATCCCTATGCTAGAGCCATGTGATATCTGTGTTTATGTTGGATTTTCCTTCCTAAAGATGTGACAATAGTTTAAGTTAGGACCGGATGGAGATTTTGGGTACAGAAGGAGGAGAGATTATATTAAACATATAAAAGCACAAGGTCAAACAAGCACTTAGACTATTTTATGGCAGGAACATTCCAATCTTCATTACATACAATAAATTGAACAGTTTCAACTACCCAGCTGGACATTTTATAAACGAATTTTGACTAAGACCAATTAGGTAATGAGTAGGGGCTGCACAACCAATAAATCACAAAACATCCAAAGTACTGCTCTCTTCTCAATATCATATTCTTAACCATATGAATGTATAGCTGTTGTCAACAATTTAGAAATGCTAAAAGTTATATTTTATATGTAGTCTTTTATAGAATAAGTGAACTAGATAAATAAATATTTGACCTCCCATTTCTTTGATCCTGATCTGCCTATTCTACCCTGGTAGATGCAGTTAACCAGTCCACAGTAACTGAAGTCAGGGGCATTGTAGGTATCATGGTATAACTTAATGGAAAACAATTGTTATGACCTCTGAATAATAACACATTTAGCCTCTACACAGATTGTAACCACCTTTGCAGTACATATACCCTCAACACAGATTGTGACCACCTCAATTTTATTTCTAAGAGTGCTTTTTTCAGTCAATTAAATGGCAATTTTCATCTGGAATCAATTGCCAGTATTTGTAGGTTCAGCAGGGAAAAAAGTAAAAGCCAATGCTTCAAATGCATATGGTAAATTTCTAAATCCCAACATGGGAATCAGATTCTACAAGCTTCTATGAAGAGGCTTGGCTGTAATTTGCAACATTTCTCCGCAAAATCACTGTTTATTGAATGAGAAGCAGAACACATAATTTAGATTCTTATTAGAACTGTGTAACAATTCTAACTGTATATATTTTAATAGATGAAATGAATTTCATTTCCCAACACTACAAATTTCGGACCTTGGTAAATAGCAGGTCAGGTCAGTAACACTATTAGATTTTTACAATAATCTTCTTTCTGAAACAAGTTCATGGGATATGAACTCTCCTCCCGTATGCTCTCTTGCAAACAGTAGCAGGCTTTTGGCTCCCCTGGCAGAGTATAACACTAGATGGGCAGCTTTTAAGACAATTGTCAGCAAAGCTTCCACTGATTTTCTCAGCAGGGATTCTGAGAAATTGTGCAGGAACCCCACCGTTAAGATAATTGCCATCCAAAAACAACCTAACCAGAGGCTTCACACCATCAGCAGCCTTAACACCGTACTCTGCAGGAATTGGGCCCTGAAACCCATTGTACTTCAGTGACAGAGCAGATAGAGAGTGTAGAGTTGAGAAGTTGGAAGGCAAAAGGCCACCAATTCTATTGAACCCAATATCCACAGCTACCAACAAACTCTCCACCCCAGACATATTGGGTACACTTATTGCAGTAAAGCTGTTGTTTGACAGATTGATTTGCTGCAATTCTGGGTTAGAAAACAGTGACCGATCAATGGAACCACTTAGCCTGTTACCGCTCAGATCCAAAACACCCAATCCTCTAAGGCCACTCAAACTTGCAGGCAAGGTCCCTGTCAAAAAATTTGACTTCAAAGTCATCTGTGACAGGGACGCAGGCAGCTGTGATGGGATAGCACCCACAAGCCCATTATAACTCAAATCCAAATTATACAGCTGTTTCAATCCACCCAAGGGAGGAATCATGCCACTCAATGCATTGTACGACAAATCCAACCTCTTCAACATTTTCAGATTGTTCAACGAACCAGGCACAGGCCCACTAAACCTATTCCTTCCCAGGGACAAAACCTGCAAATTTACAAGCCTTCCCAGTGAATCAGGTAGAGCCTCAGATAACATGTTACCTGATAAATCAAGCCTATAAAGCCTGACAAGCCCTGTGATGCTCTGGGGAATGCTCCCATGGAAGCTATTCCCTGCCAAGACCAGCTCGGTGAGCTCAGTCAGATTCCCAATAGAAGAGCTCAAGTAACCCCTGTATCCCACCCCATCCAATGCAATGCTTGTGACTCTGCTCTTACCCCCAGTTTTCACATCACACCTAATCCCACAGACAAACTGGTTTGTAAACCTGAAATCACAGGGATCAACAGAAAAATTCCATGACCCCAAACATGATGCTTGCCCAATTGAGCCAGCCTCCACAGCATTTTTTAGCTCAATCAGAGCCTGTACATCTGATTGTAGTGTTATAGCCCATGCCCAGTTGCAGAAACAGCAAAAAATCACAATTTCTAGCAGCACTTTCAAATGGGTACTGAAAAAACCCATTGAAAACATCATTTTTTCAGTTAAAGCCAAAACAAAAAAACTACTTCAAATCCTTTCAAGCTGCAAATTTTAAGCGTACGAATGCAATTGACGTATAATGCCTGAGTAGCCTAAGGCCAGTCTGCTGCATATATAATACCCCCATCTTCTTCTAACACGACTTTCTCCCTTCCTTCCACTTTTACTTCCCGCGTAAGCCGCCACACAGCTGGGCTCCACGCAGACGGCCGTCCCCTGCCGTCAAAATATATTGTCGCCAAATATCTTTTCAATACAGATGAGCTGGCAGGAGCGATCTGGGACCCAGACAGTTTAAATTTTCCTGGTAAATATATTCTTACGCGTGCTCCGTTTGACGTAATTTTCTGTTACTGTTTATATTCTTCACACGAATCAGATTCCGTGGTGGATTTTGTCCTTTCACGTATTTGTCCACCGTATGTATGCACTCTGTCTGTACGTATCTGACATGATGTCAACGTCAGTCTCGGTTGGCACTCTATTCCCTTTCGTTCTCATCCTTCGTATTAAGAGCTGTTTTGAAAATGTTGGTTGGTATGCATGAGATTCGAACCCAGCTGTCCTTTTTTTTTAAATATAGGTTGCTGAGATTTCTGGATTGAGGCTGTGTGTTATTTTTTAACATCAGTTTCTATTCAGAAATTTCAGCAATCTCAATCTGCTGTTATGGATTGTGAAAACAGAATGTCGTTTATTGAAAATTGTTTTTTTTTTAATTTTACTATAAATTTTTTCATCTTTTTAAATAAGGCATTAATCTTTGTTTGTGCTAGGCAATGACAATTGGGTTAAAGAGCTTAATTCAAATAATTATAATATTATAATGTGTAGTTTCTAGTTTTGATCGTGTGGATTTTTTTCATCAATTTCAGATCAATTAGGGTTAGGGTTAATGTTAGGGTTATACGATATAGCTTGGGGTAAAGGTTATGGTTAGAGTTAGGACTCAACTAGGGTTAGGAACAAATAGGGTTTGGGTTAGAGTTGGGGTTCAATCAAAGCTAGAGTTTAATTAAGCTTAGTTCAATTAGGGATAGCGTTATGATAGGGTTAGGGTTCTTGATTAGAGTTTAATTATGGTTAGGGTTAAGTTAAGTTTCAATCAAGGTTAGGGTTAACATTATGGTTATACAATATAGCTTGGGGTAAAGGTTATGGTTAGGATTGGGGTTAGGATTAGGACTCGACTAGGGTTAGGAACAAATAGAGTTTGGGTTAGGGTTGGGGTTCAATTAGGGCTAGATTTTAATTAGGGTTAGGGTTCAATTAGGGTTAGGGTTAAGGTGAGGTTTATGATTTAATTAGGGTTAAGGTTTGATTAGGATTAGTGCTCACTTAGGGTTATGGTTAGGGTTCAACTAGGGTAAGGGTTAGAGTTAGGGTTTTAAGATAAAGCTTGAGATTAGAATTAAGGTGAAGGTTATGTTTTGGGTTAGGGTTAGCATTAAATTAGGGTTAGGGTCAGGATTAGGATTTTAAGATAAAGGTTAGTGTCAACATTATGGTTCGAGTTAGGGTTAGGGTTCAATTAGGGTTTTGGTTTAATTAGGGTTAGAGTTTAATTATGAACATTTTTAGAGTTTAATTATGGTAAGTGTTCAATTAGAGTTAGGGTTAGAGTTCAATGAGTTCATTTTATGTTAGGGTTTAATAAGGATCGAGTTTATTAGGATTCAATCAACATAAGGGTTAGGATTAAAATAGTTCAAAGTTAGGGTTAGAATTTAATTAAGATTAGGATTAGAATTCAATTAGTATTAGAGTTAGAATTCAATTAGGATTAGGGCTTAGGTACAGGTTAAACTAGGGTTAGAGTTTAATTAGGAACATTTTTAGAGTCCAATTATGGTAACTATTCAATTAGGGTTAGGGTTAGAGTTCAATGAGTGTTCATTTTGTGTTAGGGTTTAATAAGGATCAAGTTTATTAAGATTCAATTAACATAAGGGTTAGTGTTAGGGTTAAGATTAAAATAGTGTTCAAGTTAGGGTTTGGGTTCAATTAGGGTTAAGGGTTCAAGTAGGATAAGGGTTAGGGTTAGGGTTAGAGTGTAATTATGATTAGAGTTTGGATTCAATTAGGGTTACAAGATAAATATTTTAGGTTAGTTGTAGGGTTAGGGTTAAATTAGCATTAGGTTAGAATTAGGTTTAGCGTTAGGATTAATGTTAAGGTTCAATTAGGGTTAGGGTTAGGGTTAGGGTTCAATTGTAGTAGGGTTGGGGTTATGGTTTAATTAGGATCAAGATTCAATTATGGTTAAGGTTAGGGATAAGTTATAATTAGTGTTAGGGTTACAATTAGAGTTAGGGTATAATTAGGGTTAAGGTTAGGGATAAAGTATAATTAGGGTTAGGGTTAGAATTGAGGGTCAGGGTTAGTGAAAGAAATGGGGATAGCAATAGGCTTATGGTTAAGGTTAGGGCTAGCATTAGTGTTAGGGCCTGGGTTATATTTATGGTTAGGCTTAGACTTAGAAATATAATTAGGTTTAGGGTTAGGGTTAGGGTTAACGTTAGTATTAGGATTAGCATTAGTGTTAGGGTTAAGATTAGGGTTAGGGTTAAGATTAGGGTTATTGTTGTGGTTAGGGTTAGTGTTCCATGATAAATCTTAAGGTTAAGGTTAAAATAAGGGTTGATATTATGGTAACGATTCAAATATGGGTTTAAGTTCAATTAGGATTCATGTTCAATTATGGTTAGGGTTGGGGATCGAATATAATCCTTATATTAAATAAGGGTTAGTATTATATAGTTAAGATTCTATTACAATTAGGGTAAGAATTAAATTAGTGTTACAGTTAGGTAAGGGTTCACTTATGATTAGGGTTTAATTAGGGTTAAGGTTAGCATTAAATTAGGGTTATGATTCCAATTAAGTTCTAACTATAATTCTAATTCAATTAGATTAAAATTATTATTTTATAATATTTATTAAATATTAAATATTGAAATATAATTTAATATTATATTATAATAATTAACATTATTATAATATTATATTATATTAATCTCTTACATGTTGTGTTGCGACTAATACTAGCATACATATATTAAATATTAATATATATAAAATACATCAAGAGTTATCCTTTTCGAGGTGCCTATTTTCATCATTTTTTCTCAGTGCAATAGGCACCTCGATAACGATAACTCTCGGCGTATTTTATATATATTAATATTTAATATATGTATGCTAGTTTTATTATATATTTTTTTGTCTTTTTAAATAAGACACTAATATTTGTTTGTGTTAGGTAATGGCAATTGGGTTAAAGAGTTTAATTAAAATAATTATAATATTATAATGTGTAGTTTCTAGTTTTGTGTGGATTTTTTTTCACCAATTTCATATCAAACTCCATGATTCATAATTATAATAATTTACTTATTTGCAAATATAATTCTTGGGATGCCATATATTTATAGAGAAAAAAATTAACATATCCTTTGTACATAAATATTTGAAAGATAGTTTAAATATATTTTAAGAGTTATTGATTAATGTCTAGTTAGAATTTCAATTTTTGTAGATATAATTCTTGAGATGTCATATATCTGTAAAGAAATTTGCATAGAATAGATACATAAACATTTAAAGGATAGTTTTAAAATATTTTCATAATTATTTATTTTTATGTTTTTAACTAAAAGGCCATTAGCTGACTATTTATATTATATTATAAAAAGAGTACAATATAGTATGCAAAGTATGCTTTCAGCTGTTCAAGGTTCGAATGAGATCCACCTTGAATCCAGATCACCAAAATTATAATCGTAATACTACTAATGTTGTAACATCAAAATGTCAACTTTTAGAAACAAAACAGTTGACTTTGCTTATAGCAAATATGACATATGAAGAAATATATTGAAGATACTTAAAAATGCCATTATATGTTTTCGACTAAGAAGCTATCAACATTCCCATCCTTCTGCATGCTTTATTTGATTGGTGGAGAAGACTACGCGGTGGCTGTTACATTCAAATTTGGGACCACTGGAGGAGGATTTTGATTGGGCTAATGAGGATTTTGATTAATTGGAGATTCTTGAGATTTTGCAAACTCCACTTCTCTTTGTTGTGACTTTGTTGGAGCCCTTGCAATTGTTGCTTGGTGACAATGATGTGTAAATAAAAAGGAGATTGCATGATACTTACTTTTGAAACTTCTTACTATGTCATTTCCTAGCTCACAATGATATCTATTCAGCTCCCTATATAGATAGTTTGTTGAATTAAATTCAAGGGCAAGTTTCATACCTATGTATACATTTTTGAAACTATTTTTCTGATGTAGGTAGTGCCTAGGAAAAACACCACTAATATGCGCCTCTCCCTTCCAAAAATTGTAATTATGAATGCTTCTTAGCAATGCATTATCTTGCATGAATACTTCTTGGATGAATGCACTCGCAAATTCAACATTTCTTGGTAGTTTGGGTTGACATCCAAAATATTGGATACAAATATAGAGACTAGATGTGAGGGGAATATAATTCTCTGTGCTGAAGGTTGCAGTATCTCTTCACCAATGATAGTTTTGACACACTTGAGAACAAAACAACAATTAGTTTTAAACACATGAATCAATTGTTCTTTGTTCAAACTTTTGGAAAATGGGAGCTCCCAGTGTTGCACTGAAAATGGAGCCCTAAAGTTTGGAGGCATGAATTCCATATTAGTAAGTTGAAATCAGAATTCCCAAATCTAGATCACAGAGTTTTCTGCTAACCAAGGAAATGAGGAATAGGAAATAGCACTATAGAACACTATACCTAAAACAAGACCCCAGAGATGTGTGGTAAGCAAGGATATGAGCACTAGAAAACAAGAGCACTCAAACATGACCACACCCAAATTTTGGAGAACACATAAAGCACAAGACACGAGCACTGCAACTACCTTCCACTGAGCCAAATTGGTTACAAAAACTTTGAACCTTGTGACTAACTACCTTCTTTTATACTTTAGTCGAATTTAGCAATGTGAAAAGTAGAGGAAATTTTGAAGCAAGCCAAAATAGGGCGAATTCCAGAAATTCTTATGCACAAACATCACAAAATGCAAAGCCCAACGCAAAAATTCAACTGCAACTTACATTTTTCTTTACCAGCCGACGTTTGCAAACTATCTACATAATTACCTTCACACTTTTTTTTATCATGAAATCATTGGATAATTCTTCACTGTGGAGTGCTCGAGCACTGCAACAATCTTACACTTGCCCAGAAAACACGGAATGCAAAGCCTAGTGCAAAAGAATAGCCGCAACTTACATTTATCTTTACCAACCAACGACTACCAACTACCCTCACAATTACCTTCACACCTCTTTACTCATGAAAGCTCTAGATAATTCTTCACTGTGGAGCGCTCCATGGCTTACATATTGCTTCCAATTTCACCGACTATGCACAATGATGAAAGAAGGTTTATTTTAAATCCAAAGTAAATCTAGAAACAAGCTTGTTTATGCCTAATACATAGTTTCTTTGAAGTCTTCCACACACTTGAGCTTTTCTTTAAATTTGGAAGTACTCTTGCAAGCCTCATTTTCATGAAGATATTCCTACAAAAATAAAACAATCGTTAATAAAATAGATACATTGTTACAACATATCTCTATTTTTACAATGTCGATGTTGGAGATGACATATGTTTAGAATCTAGCATGCGAGTTTGAAGCCAACCGCCATAAATTACAGTTGTTGGCGCAAGATCATATATGCTTGTATATCCAAATTAAATTGAAAGCCTCTTTTGACATGTGCGGATAGAGGGAATTTAAGAATGCTAAAAATTGCTTTCAGGTGAAGCCATGTGCTGAATGTATCTCTACCATGAACAAACTATTGACATGAACTTCTACCACGAGCATAGATTAAGACAAAATCTGACATGTGTAAAAATCTAAAATATGAGGTGACGAACTTTGCTACATTGGCAATTACTTGAGAGATTAAGTCAATTCAAAATCAGCATTGGACTTGTCGATGTCGGATTAACATTGTGGAATACTAAAGGGAGACCCACATGTGAATGTTTTCCTTTGTATATTATAGCCCTACCTTGTGAACAAGTCAAATATCCATATAACCAACAATTTTATTTTGAATCATGTCTTTTAACACTTGTGAAGAATTTTGCATGTTGCTTTCATAGGACAACTCATCCTAGATTTGATCACACCCAATATTTTTCAATTTATCTACCACCTTATTCCCCTTCCTATAAGTATGCTTTATTTGTAAAAGATTAAGCTTATCCATCAACTTCCAAACCTGTTGTAATACATACCTAATTTTCCAACAAAACACTTTTTTCTCTTTACATGCGTTCACAATGAGTAAGGAGTCACCTTCAATTTCCAACTCTTTGATTTTCAAATCATATGCTAGTTGCAGACCAAGAAGCAAAGCTTGTGCTTCCACAATATTATTTGTTCCTTTCAAGAGCTTTATTGACTTAGCTGAAATGACAAGGCCTTTATGATCCCTTATTACAATACCTACCCCTGATATCCCTAGATTCCCACGTGATGCGTTGTCAAAGTTTAACTTGTAAAATCCTTTTGGAGGTGGGATCCAAGATATTTTGCTTCTATCAAGTTTCTGACTTGGATTTTGATGCAAGCTTCCTTTGAAAGGAAGCACAATATTGGACCAATTTTGCAAATTTTAGAATCCCAATCTGTAAATAATGATGTGCTTTACCTTTTGAACGTACGCATTCGTTATCTCTGATATTGAAGATTCCATTTTCTCCAACACTTTCTCCAACTTCATTTTTTCACTTCTAAATATCCTTCTATTTCGTTCCCACCAAATGGTCCATAGAACCACTAAAGGAACAATTCTCCAAATACATGCAAACAATGTTGATTTGTACAATACTGGCCAGCTTGAGAATAAATCCCACAAATTTTTTGGCAGAGGAGCATACCAATTTTTTTTTTTTGATAAATGGCCAACATTGAGAGGCAAAAGGGCAATGAATAAATAAATGATTAACTTCTTCCATCTCAATATCGCATAAGACACATTTAAATTGAGATGCTATCCTAGGTTTTACAAGTCTATCACTTGTCAAAATACACTTTTTAATAGCCAGCCAAGAAAAACAACCAGCCTTTGGAAGCACTATTGAATTCCAACAAAAGGATAAGACTCTTTGAGGCTTAATTTTTTCCCCTTTGCTCATTATAGCCTTATAACCCATTTTGATTGTATACTAACTAGACCTTGATGAAGCCTATATCAATTTATCTTCACCCCCTGACACATAAACATTTATATCACTTAATATTCTCTTTAGATCAAATTTTTGAACAACATGATAGTTAATGTTAGAAATGTCTTTCCACCTTACTTTCCCCAAACATTCATCTATGCCTTCAAAATAGTCACAAACTTACTCACCCTAACTTGAGGTAAGGAGGTTTTGAAGAAGATGCAGATTTTGAACTATGCTTAAAGGTGCATGCCCTCCCCAAGAATCAACCCATAATTTTGCTTGATAACCATTATGGATTTCCCATGTAAGGTACGGAGTGATAACCTCTCTACATGAAATTAAGAAATTCCACATTGATGAGCCAAGTAGCGGATTTGATAATGTAAAAAATTTCTTTGGATTTGAATTATCTAAATACTTGGCTTGCATGAATTTACACCATTTTTTTGTGGCCTAGCATACATGTGCCACACTAGCTTTGCACCCAAAGCTTGATTTCTTGCAGATAAATTATGAACTCCAACTCCTCCTTTTAGTTTCTCTACAAAAATATTTTCCAAAGATATAAGTGATATCTTCTTTTTGTTATCAACATTCCCCTTCCACAAAAATCCCTAATTAACTTCTCAATTACCAAAATCACATATTTTGGAGCTTTTAAGACAACCATGTAGTAATTCGGAATGACAATTAATACTGATTTTATCAATAATATACGACCTGAAAGTGAAAGCCATCTACCCTTCCAATTTGCAATTCTCATATGAATACTATGAATGATCTTTTCCCAATAAGAGATCCTATTAGCCCTAGTAAAAAGTGGGGTCCCAAGATACTTACATGGTAGTTTTGGTGTTTGAAAACCCAGGAGATTGACAATTTTCTGTTGAAGACTTGATTTGACATTGAATGTATATATCTTGGATTTCTAAGCATTTATTTGTTGACCTGAAGCAAGTGAATATTTGTCCAGAACAACTTTCATATACTTTGCTTCATGAAATAAATCTTTACCAAACAACAATGTGTCATCTACAAACAAGGAATGAGTTACAAATATTGAAGTGGAAGGAATTGCAATTCCTTTCCAATGTCCCTGAGCATGTGACCTTTGAACTGTCTTGCTAAGGGCTTCTGTTAATATTATGAACATAAAAGGAGATAATGGATCACCTTGCCCACTCATTGGGTAGAGTTAAAAAACCTGATGATGTGCCATTAATTAGGACTAATAATTTAGCACCTTTTAAGCAAGAAAGAACCCATTTGCACCATCTATTGTGAAAGCCAAACTTTTTTAACACTTGCATCGAAAAATTCCAGTCCACTTTATCATAAGATTTCATCATGTCAATATTAATGATAAATGAGGGAATTTTATGAATGGAAATAGAATGTAGGACTTCATGAGCCACAAGTGCCCCTTTTGCTACTTCCCTACCAGGTACAAAACCTCCTTGTTCTTCTGAAATCAATCTTGGAATGATAGGACATACCAATCGAAGATAGATTGCTTTAGTGAAAATCTTATAAATTGTGTTACAAAGAGAAATAGTACAAAATTTTGAGTACTTTGGTTCCTTAACCTTCAGAATCAATGAAATGTGTGTAACATTGAATTGCTTTAGCATATAGCATGATGATCTAGCCTCCTCTAGAGCTTTATGAAGATCACAACCTATAAAGTCCCAACAATTTTGGAAAAAGATTGTTGTAAATCCATCTAGGCTTGGTGCCTTGTCTGGTTTAAGTGAAAATACAACAACTTTCACTTCATCCAAGGTAAAAGGTTTATTGAGCTCTGCATTGTCATGATCACTTATTAAAGTAGGTATTGCTTGCAACATATCCTCTCTTTCCAACTCGATTTGTTCTGAATGTTGAATTGGTGCTGATAGCAAATTGGGAAAAACCTTCATGCCTTCATTTTGAATGTCCACTTCATTGTTTAGCCACTTACCCAAATGACTCTCTTGAATACAAAAAAAATTGCAAACTTTTCTTTCTTAACCTAGGCAAACATATAGAATAATTTAGCATTCTTATCCCCTTCTCTAAGCCACAATTCTCTAGATTTCTAATGCCAAAACATCTCTTCCCTCAACACTATTTCTTCCCATTCCACTTGTAGGCTTTTCTATTCTTAATCTCAAAAGTTTGTGTTGTTAACCCTTGACTTATAATATTCTCATTCAAAATTGCCAATTGCTTTGAAATCATATTCTTTTGGTGGAAAATATTCTTGAACACATGAAGGTTCCAATGCTTTATTTTCCCTTTCAAGTGCTGCATTTTTTTACAAAATCTATACATGATAGAACTTGATTCATACATTGCTTGCAACCACCATGTTTTCAATAATGGAAAGAATCGATTATGCCTAAACCACATGGATTCAAATTTAAAGGAAGACCTCCACTTTTGGGGAGAATTAGTAGCTTCAATACGTAAGCAAGTAGGAAAATGATCTGATCCCATCCAAGGTAAGATTTTCGATGCTTGTACATATTTTTCTAATATCCAATTAGACGATATAAGAAATCTATCTAACCTTACAACAATTTGCAAAAAATCCCTCCTCTTATTGGTCCATGTGAATGTACCTTTTTTCTGGTTGTACATCCATTAGTGCATTGTTATGTACAAAATTGTTGAAATCTACCATTGTTTTATGACGAGCCCTGATTCCTCCTTTCTTTTCATGAAGAGATAATATTGCATTAAAATCTCTTGCAAGAACAACTTTTCCATTTCCTGATTGTTCAAAAATTAAATCTAGCTCCCTCCAAAGCATTTGCTTACTTGATGTTGAATTTGGAGCATAAACATTAACCAACAGAAAAATTAAATCAAAATGAGTGACTCGAAATAATTGCCAGTGTGGGGTATTAGAAATAGATTCCAATTATATAGATCTTTTGTTCCATAAGGATAATAAACCCCCAAATTCTCCTTGTGCATTAGTTTGACATGATTCCCACAAAGTCCACTTGGTAACTATATTGTTGTAGCTTTCTTTAGACAACTTCGTCTCTTGTAACAAAACTATATCAGCCCCTAAAGAAAATATTTGTTGTTTGACTTGGGCTCTTTTGTTAGGGGCATTAATACCCCTAACATTCCACGAGACAATCTTCATAATGATCGAGGAGATAATTATGCTCTCCTCAATATTTTCTTTATGTTACCATCTAAGGTCACCTAAACCCGTGCAACAATCTCCTCCTACATCTTAGTTGCATTAGATTTTCTTCCTCTTTTTCTAGGTGACTTAACATCAAGACATATAACAGGTGTTTGGATAACAAAAAGTTGTTTTGAAAAATCAAAATCAGAATCACAATTCTCAATGAGATATTCATCAACGATTTCCTTTGTATGTTGAGTCTCTTGAGCATTAACATTTAAAGGGTGAGGTAAAATATTAACACCTTTATCTAAAAAACAGCTCCCAACTTCTTGAGCCACCAATTTTGAAAATTCCTCAAATAAATTTGTTTCAACCAGTTTTGAACTACTGCCCACCACATATTGAAGATTGTTATCCTCACCCAAATCAGAAATCTCTTTATCTGACAAACAATTCCCAACTTCCTAAGCCACTACTTCTGAAAATTCCTCAAATAAATTTGTACCAACCAGTTTTGAACTATTGCCCACCCCATATTGAAGATTGTTATTCTCACCCAAATTAGAAATCTCTTGCAAATCCAAACTAACCACCTTAGAATCTCTGCTAGAAAATTCAAAACCATAATTTCCAAGGGACAAAGGGGAAAAGGAAACAACATCTTCACTTAGACTCATATTTTGGTAACATATTTTCTCCCCATAATAGCTTGTAAGTAATACTGTCCAATTGATGAGAATTTTGTATTGTAATTCTTGGAGTATATAGATTCAAGGATAAATCCTCAATTGTAATGACTCTGGTAGTCAGCCAATCACTAGGAAAATTAACTATAAACTTGAAAACCCTGCCCTTTTTTGAGAAAATGCCCTTGATATTAGAAGCTATAATATCATTATTATGAAAAGAACCTTTAGAAGAAATAGAATCCTGTGTTAAAAAATAGGTCCAATGATATGAGATGTGGATGGTATGGATCCAAGATCAAAAGAAACAGTCATCACCCATTTACCTTTCCTCAACCTTTGAGCTGACGAATTGAAAGCCAATTCATTACATTCTTGTGACCTTTCAGCAGATGGTACCAAGGCCAAATCATCATTTAAAGTTACTGGTGAAGAAAGATTTTCTTTCTAAACAAGCCCCTCCATACTTATCTTCTCTTTTGAGTTCTTAGTGAGACTAAAGTCCCCAATGCCAGATGGTTTTTTCATTCAAATATGCCTTCCCAACATAAGTATTGACTTGTGATTGGTTATCAACAGGAGGTGAGACTTGAAAATTAGAAAAGACTTGTGACTCAGAACACTGCTAGATAAAGTGCACCAATAAATGACAGCCAACACAAATATTTCATGGATTCTCAACAAGGACTTGCCTCATTCAAGATCCAAACTTCAAATTTATCCTGATTGATGAAGGGAAATCCTTCAAAGTGTTTAACAAGACACACACCCTAATCGGTTTGTATGGATTGTAAAGAAATCCATGTCATGACAAACAAAAATCCCTAGGTGATTAGATATGGTCTCTACTATACCCAATTCCCTATATTCTAACGAAAGTGTCGGTAATTGAATCCAAAAAGGAACAAATTTAGTTACCATAGAAGAGGGATCAAAATTTTGGGTTCAAGCCTGAATGTAAAGCCCAGAACCCTCAAAAGAACAAGATTTGACCTTCAAAACCAAATCTCTTTACATCTTTATGGAGAAGAAAATAATGAAAAAACCACTGCCCTGATCTATGTAAAAGAGATGATTAGCCCCATCCCATTCAGAATACATCAAATCTTTTAAAACTTCAACAGAGGGTAAGAAGTTCCAAAACTTGCAGATTAGAGCGTGATCCCTAAGATCCTATACTATTTGTGGACTCAAATCATCTTCAGGAAGGAAAATTTGCACAAGATCTGGCTCTTTGGAAGATACTTTAACCGAGTCCTTACAAACCCACTTTTTGCCCCCTTTGCTTTGCGTATTTTCCTTGAAAGTGTTGGAAAAACAAGGATAGACAACTAAGAGGGGGGGTGAATCAGTTGTTACCAAAATCAAAATTATTCAACATTAATCAACCTTAAATATTAGATCTAATAATTAACAATGCAAGCATAAATCAATAGCACATCAGAGACACATGAACACCGAGATTTAATACGTGGAAACCTTGTTAGGGGAAAAACTATGGTGGATGTTAGTCCACAATATTATACCCTATTAGAAGTATAATGAAGAATGAATAAGGAATGCACTTGCATTCAGGCACACTGCCTAGATCTTACTTCTCAGAGGAAGGCTCACTTCCTTACATACAATAATCAGATTAAATCCATCTGATGGTTTGAACTGAGAAATTAGCTTCTACAAAATCCTGATTATAGTTTTGATTACGCACACAAAAAATTCTACACACTTTGCTCAATCTCTTTCACACTCTACTCTTCTCTTGAATGACTTGACCTTTATTCACACATGTACATCACTTGCACACACCAAGCATACCTTGAGCACACTCCAAAATGAGTAAACAATCACTCATATACATCCGCCACACAGATTTACATCAACTACTCTGTCAGCCACAAATAAATAATGAATTACAACTGTTGGCCTCAATACATGAATAAATCTTAATGCGTACCAACACAAGCCGGTCACAACATAGTGAGGACCCAAACAAACACCTTCAAACATGCCAAATAGTAAAAGATTTATCCTCATGGATCCACAACATGCTACCACCATCATGTTGGCCAAGAACATGAAAACTCGAGCACACGTCAGAAAAATCTCTAATCACGAACACTCTAATCAATGCAGAGGTACAAAAAGGATAGAGCATGCTCTAGACTCATCCATAAATGTCATAGGTACATGCGCAACAACTGAAATTACCAGAATTCCATCCTCTTCTTCCAAGAACACCTGCTACCAGAATGACTGTAGACACATAGAACTTCATAACTTCCTCAAATATTGATGTGTACCATTGAAACTTTCATACAACATACTAGATAGACTTAACAACAATCACTTTAGTGTGCACCACCAGAAACTCAATGTTCACGAATTTCCAACATTCTGACCTTCTCAGCT
This sequence comes from Sequoiadendron giganteum, assembly GCA_007115665.2. Lineage (NCBI taxonomy): Eukaryota > Viridiplantae > Streptophyta > Pinopsida > Cupressales > Cupressaceae > Sequoiadendron > Sequoiadendron giganteum. The sequence goes on from CM021104.1 coordinate 616,996,895, forward strand.
TCACTGGCTACCTGCAATATATTTATTACAATTTTCTCAATATCCTTGACATATACAGCCTTCAGATTCGTCAATGCTAATAGTGTTGACATCAATGACAACCACATATCAACAATGCAACCACAACATCCAACAATCTCCCCCTTTGGCATTGATGGCAACACATGATGTGAAAAATAATGCCATCAACCCAACTAGCTCTTCTCCAACAATCTCTCCCTTAGATTGTGCACTCTTTTCCTGATTCCTTCTTTTCCCATGTTTTTCACATTGTTCTTCTCCCCCTTTGACATCAATGGTAAAGGTACATATGCTCTAATCTCATATTTGAATCATCTAACTACTCCCCCTCAGTAGCAGCCACCACATTATCAATCTGGAATAAGATATCTAGCAACCATGCATACAACATTCATTATATCTAGCCTGGTTTGAATCAAATAGAGTAATCCACCAATCATTGACCTATATCTTGTTTGATTTTCTTTAGGAGAATCATCATTCTGTGTAAGTTTGCATCCAATTACCATAGGTGTACCAACTGGCTTTGAATCTTCCATGCCAAACTTTTTCAGTAGCTCTTTCACATACTTAGACTGAGATATGAAACTTCCATCATCTAATTGAGTGATTTGTAGTCCTAAAAAGAATTTCAGCTCTCCTATCATTGACATTTCAAACTCACTTTTCATTTCATCAGAAAACTTCATACACAAATCATCATCACCTTCAAAAATAATGTCATCAACAAAGACTTCAATGATTAATTATTTATTCTGATCCAACTTGAAATACAAATTGTTGTTAGCAGTACCTTTATTGAATCCAAGTTTCAACAAGTATTTATCCAAACTAGCATACCAAGCTCTAGGAGCTTTCTTAAGTCCATATAGAGCTTTCTTCAATCGACATACCATATTTTCTCTGTCAGTCAGTTGAAATCCATCTATTTGTTCAACATAGACTTCCTATTCGAGCTCACCATTTAGAAATGCTGACTTTATATCCATCTGATAGACTTTGTAATTCTTGAAAGTACCATAAGCAAGAAATAATCTTACAGCTTCAATTCTAGCAACAGGGGAAATTTTTTCTTCAAAATCAATACCTTCCATATGTGAGTACCCTTTGCAGACCAGTCTTGTTTTATTCCTGACCACTTCACCTTGCTCATTCAGCTTATTCTGAAACACTCATTTGGTTCCAATCACATTTTTGTTCTGAGGTAGATGGGAACAAGATCCCATGTATCATTTTTCTCTATCTGCATTAGTTCTTCTTTCATGGCTTCCATCCAATATTAATTTTTGCATGCTTCATTGATATTGCTAGGCTCAACTTTGGAAATTAGATAGTACTCTTCCAAAATTCTTCTTCTAGTTTGCACACCTTTTATCTTATTTCCTATGATCTGACTATAAGAGTGATTTCACCTTACATACTTGGGAGTTTTAGGATTTTCTTTGACTTATTTTTCTTATTTTCTTTCTTTTGCACTTTTGTTGGTTTCTGCTTCCTAATTCTCCTGGTTCACCGGAACAATATGAAGTTGATTCTATGTCTGAACATTATTTCCATTGTTAGTATTATCATGTTGATCATCTGAATCATATCCACTACATTTGGATGCTCTAACAATATCTTCATCAACTTTAACATTTGCACTTTCAACCATTTTCTTCAACCTTTTATTAAAGCACCGGTAAGCTTTTCTTTTAGTAGAGTAACCCAAAAAGATTCCTTCATCACTTCTAGCATCAAACTTTCCTATAT